>DF360236.1:46974-60990 GCA_000787875.1 Solanum virginianum | reverse complement strand
AAGTATTCCCTCTCTTCAGACTTAGAGGGACTAGTGACTTACATCGGTATTAGTGCAGTGCGGGCTGAAGTCTGAGGCACATTTGCCTCAGGGTCTATTTGGACACTGTGAACTTCCACAAAGCCCTCAGATTTTTCATCATCAGACAGGTCATCCCTCAACCATCTTTCCAGAGCTTTAGTAGTTTCTATTCTAACCTTTGGAGCCATATAACCTGAAAATTCAACCCTATAATGCATTGTGAGCCCATAATGTTTGATAAAAAATGATTCACATAAGAGAACCAACCAAAAATAATAAACTCAGTAATGGAAAACAAAAATAGAGTGCATTGAACCAGCTGTAGGTCTGCAGGTACGAGGCACAGGTACGACTCGTAGGGTGACCTACAAATCATACAATAGCTTCGTAATATAAAAGTGCCTAACATAATACCATTCTGATCACATCTACGAGGATCAGATATGACTCATAGGATGGACTTTGTATCCTGGACTCATAGTAGGAAGCAGAACATAATTCATGACAAGGAAAGTTCAACGAGCCCCCTCACTACGATTCATAGGTGGGTCTTATATGGTAAGTGTTGAGGAACTATGGGAGACTGTTGCCTCCTACGAGGGGCCATTACGACTCGTTGGGTGACTACGACTCATAATGGGTCCTTGTAGAAGAAACAGAAGGCACCTGCCTGTAACCTTCCCACAGAGACCAAAAAATATTCAAGTCAAACTTAAACAGCACCGAAGCAACATGAATTCATGAACACAAAATCAAACTCACACAAGGCAAGTCGATATAATCAACCTTAACCCCATAATATAACAAGATTCCCCAATTACATTCACGACATACACAAGATTAACTAGTCTCTAAGGATAATCATAAATAATAATACACAGAAATGGAGATTCTAAAAGAGTTCATAATAATTCCTAACATATGTATCATGAACCAGTATATTTGCAGACATCAATGTCCCTAAATTTCAACTCTGACATGATTTTGAAAGATGATCACCCAAACAATCATGCATTAAACTCAAATGATCATCATATCAACATTACAACTGCCCAACAAGAGCAATCATACTATTTAAAATCATGTTAGGGAGTCTAACAAGCCCAAACCCCAATTTTCATGCTCATACAATTATTTTCTTATGTGTGCACTCACTATGATCAAAACATTAACATTCACTCAGCAATATTCAAGGATCACAACATGAGTGTGCCAAATTTAACCACAAAATCTTACCAAATGAGTGAATGAAGATCAACTAGCTGTAATGAGAGAATAAGAAGAAAGCCAAAACATTAGTGATGCTTCGCTGAAAAGCTCGCTGGGTTCCGGTGGGGGTTGATGGGAAATTCGATCGGGGAAGATGAAAGGAGTTATGGGGAAGGTTTAGGGGGAAGCAACCCTTTAAATATGGGGAAATTAGAAATCAATCAACATTTGACCTTTTATATACCAAATTGGGTCAACATTTAAAATGTTGTGTATCAAGGCTATGAGACCCCGACTACGAGTCATAGCATGTCCCATGACTCTTAGGTCTCGATCTCGTAGTAGATTCAACACTTAAAAAAATTAGAATTCATACCTGGGCACTACGAACCCCACTTATGACTTGTAGGTGACCTTACGAATCATAAGGTTAGCTAGTAGTATGTGTGCCAACTTTCAATACTCAATGTTTCCCTCTACGAGGAATGACTATGAGTCATAGTGATGACTAAGACTCATAGGCCTACTCGTAGAGGCTGCTCTAAGTGTCGTGTTTTCACATTTTCAATTCTTAGCTTCCACCTACAGACCAAGTCTCAAAACACAGCAATCTTCAAAACATTACAACTGAACCAATGTCTTTCAAATTAAAAACAAACCATATGTCACCACCTAAAAATTCCAAAAACCAAATAAACTTGAAACAAACTAAAAATCATCACATATGCTTGGGTTTCCTCCCAAGAAGCACCTTGTTTAACGTTATGGCTCAACTTAGTCATCATCCATTATCAACAATCATCAAGAGCTCAAACCTCACTCTTCAACTCATCCAGGTGTTTTATTGACTAGCGGATATCAAACACGCCCTCTGCATCATTGACCCTAAATCGAAACTGAACCTAATCTATATCCACCAAAGCTTTCTCGGTGGCCAGAAATGGTCTTTCCAAAAAAATAGGCACCTTAAAATCAACCTCACAATTAAGGATCATCAAATCTGTGGGAAATATGAATTTATCAACTTTAACAACCACATGAAGAAGTATTCCCTCTGGCTTTTTGATGGTTCGATCCACCATGAGTAATCATATTCTTGTTGGAGTAGGGGTACCAAGACCAAGCTCGTTGAATACGGCAAGAGGCATTAGATTGATACTCGCTCCTAAGTTACACAATGCTCTTGCGAATTCAACATCACCACTAGTGCAAGGGTTATTAAATGACTGGGTCCTCTCATTTTTTAACAAGGCATTTGGTCATGATCATAATACATTGTTGGAGTTCTTGTGTAAACTCTTGGCTCAAAGTGTGCTTCTTTGTCACCAAATCCTTCATATATTTAGCGTACTTGGGCATCTTCTCCAAAGCTTCTAGAAGGGGAATGTTGATGGATAGTTGCTTCAACATTGAGAAGAAGTGTTTGAATTTGCCCTCCTCTTCCTTTTTCTTAAGTCGTTGAGGGAAAGAAGGAGGAGGCTTTGGGTTGACTTAATTTTTTCGTTCTCCCTCACTTCTTCTCTTTACATCCCAACATTCTCCGGACCTTCTCCCTTAACCACAACTTCACCTCCAATACCAATCTGATAAACTTCATCTACAATCACCGGCATAGAGGGATCTATGGTACTTTTACTACTCCTAGTCATGACTGCTATGTAATGCCCATCATTCTTTGGATTTTGAACCGTATTGCTTGGTAAGGTGCCCTTTTAGCGTTGGTTCAATTATGAAGAAATTTGCCCAAATTGTTGTTCTAGTTGTTTAATTGACATGTAGTGAGACTTTATCTTTTGGTTTATGCTTGAAATGCCCGTTTTCATCCCCTTCAAGGTCTCATCTTGATGGTCGGCTCTTTTTAACAACTTGTCAAATATCTCTTCAAGCCTCGAAGTGCTTGGCACGGTATCACGATTATGGGGCGGCACATAAATACCATTCCTATAACCATATCTTTTACCCTATTCAGCATCCGACACTCTCTTTTTCATGTTAACCATCTCAGTTATCTCTATATGCACCATCACAATTGTATTTCTGACCTTGATTCTTGAAACCTTGTCTCCAATAGATTGAGTTGGACCCTTAGGGGTTATTCTGCAAACCCGCCGCTTAGTTATTCATGAAATAAGCATCTTCATCAAAGAATATATGGGAACCTTAGAAGGCTAGTGAGTGACCACTTGGACGCTTGCTTGGTTTTGCTTTAAGACCAAGTCCATACTTGTGCAAAGTTGAGCAAGTTGCTTCATGATCTCTTCATTGACCTTTGCTTGCTCATTGTTGGTATTGATGGCATAAGAAGTCTTCATGGCACCTCGTGCTCATTGATCCACGCTCTATTGGTTTTAACCACTTGCTCTATCCTCGCAATTATTAATGTAAAAGGTTGGTCAAGAAACATGCCTTCCATGATTGTGTCGACATAAGCTTAACTATTCTCGTCAAGTGCCCAATAGAAAATCTCAACCAAGGCATCATCAACAATTTTGTGATCGAGGACCAAGTCTCAAAACACTATTCTCGTCAAGTGCCCAATAGAAAATCTCAACCAAGGCATCATCAACAATTTTGTGATCGAGGACCATCCTCAAGCATTTGGTAAATCTTTCCTATGTAGTACTAATAAAGTCACCCGGCAATTGCTCAAAATTGTTTATTTGATCTTTGAGCTTTAGCTTTTTTGATCTTGGGAAATATCTTTCTAACTACATTATGGAGATGATGGTGGGGATCCTCTGAAGGTAGCCCTATGAACAATCCATGGTTTTTGAGCATTTGAAGTAACCCATTTGACACTGAGAACTTAGCGTCTACCGATAATGGAGGAAGTCCACGGCCATAGGGCTCAAACGATATTGGTTCCAACCATAAGCATTCTCATTGAAATACCTAAGTTGTGGCTTATCGTCCCTCAAAGTTGTAGCCTATCATCGCTCAAATTTGTGGCCTATCATCCCTCAAAGTTATAGCCTATCATCCCTTAAAGTTGTGGCCTATCATCCCTCAGGAGTGAATTTTCTTCTCTCCCCATATTGTCATGCACATACATATGTTCCTCAACCGCGATGTCCTTATTCACTTGAGTAATTCTTTTAAAAAGTCGATGGATCTCCAAATTGATTGGAGCTAAGGGAGTGTGTTGGCTCCTTATCTTGGGAATATAACCTAGTACACCCTATGAGTAGAATAAAAAACAAAAATAAAAGTAAAATACAAGAGAATCTAGAAATTAACACTTGAACAAACTAATAGTGAAATCAAGTAAAAACCTAGTCGTATTCCCCGACAATGGTGCCATAATTTTTTGATGATGTTCACTCTAAATAAGAAAGCGATCGCTGTCAACAATTAACCTAACCGAAGGTTAGGGTCAAATCCACTAGAATTATGAGGCTTGACTATAAGAATTCACTATCAATCATTTCGGGTATCTATAACTAAAGTCTCTAAATAGGGGGGGTTTGTGATTTAAAAAACAAAAATAAAATAATTACTATACTACTACGCCAGGAAATACTAAATTTTAGAGACAACTTGGGAATTGTGTTCCCCATGGTTCGTCGACTCAATTACCCTAGACAACATAACTATAATTTGAACTTCATATGCAGGACAGTAATTTAGGTTCTTCCATCCCTCTTGTGAAGGTGAAGGTCGAATTTCACCATGGCGCTTGGTCGGCAACCATGGTGTGCCAACTAACCGTTACCTACTGTCCCAGTCAACCTCCCCTTTGTCAGGTTTGGTTGATTAGATGATAACAAATCAATCGAATCCTATCATCTACTCTTATTTTCCTATTAATCACTACCTTGGTCGGGATCGTGACAGTAGGCAGGGTTTGGTGTTAGCCACTACTAAACAACAATCATAATGAAGGAAAATAGATAATACATGCAAAACCCCAATCATAGAAATGCAATAAATCTGGGTCATCTCAAATCAACTACCCATGGTTCCCACAACCCCAAGTTGTGGGGTGCTTAGCTACTCATGGCTAAGGCAAAACCAACAAATATGTAGATACAAGACATAGTTGAGAATTTTACCCAAAGCAATGAAGAATGATACACACAAGTTGCAAACTACAAGGCTTAATAGATTGAGAATGAATACAAAGTAGGATTTGCACTCCCCAAAAGTGGGTTTTCCAAGAGAAAATTAAAATCTACACTAAAATCCTAAACTAATCTAGAGAGAATATTCAAAACCTATATTCAATGTTCAAGTCTGGTCTCTTTTCAAATGAACCCTAACATAAAGTATATATAGTAGTTACAAATTTAACCCTAAAAATTACACAGAAAAGATAACTAGCAGCAGGTATGTTTCTTAGGTACGACTCGTAGGGTGATCTACGAGTCATAATTGGGGTCTTGTATCAGGCACTTGGCATTTTGGACTTGACTGTTATGACCCACTATTGCTTGAGCTATGACTCATATGCCCTTCTCGTAGTCTAGGCCATCGATTTTTGGTCTAAAATTTTGGCTCTTTATTTCTTGCTGCGATTCCACCAATACGAGTTATATTGAGACCTACGACTTGTAGGGTGGCCTTGTAAGTCTGACCTCCACTTAGAAGATTTCTGATTTTTACTCTCCATTTCTGGCTACAAAATCACCCTATGACTCATAGCTTGGGCTACGACTCGTAGGTTAGCTCGTATGTTTTATACTTTAGTAAAATCTATGATTTTTCTCCAAACTCATGCCAACCTATCTTTTCTGCAATAACAACAAAAAAATACATAAAAACCATAAAAGGTCATATTAAGAACTTATAAAATCCCTTGTTTTAGGCATCAAATGTGTTGTATTTTGACAGCACATCACACCCTCCAAAATAGTGCTAAGACTTAGATTCCAAGTACTAGTATGCTTGGTCTATGATGATGGTCTCTTCTTATATATGTATATATTTCATATAAGTATGTTTTACTTCAACCATCATTCATACATGTCATATTGCTATTATGCTATCTATTACTCATGGTTATACATTTCAATTATGTTGCCTATACCTTGTTGCATTGCAACCAACATACTTAGTACATTCAAACATACTAATGCATACTCTATGCCTACATGATGTTATCATGTAGGGACCGGAGCTCCATTTGGTCATCATACTCCTCCATGTGGCAAGTGGTATCTATTCAAGCTAGTCGATGAGTACTCTATTCTGAGGGAAATGTCTTTGATCTTATGATATATATTAAGACTTTCTCTCTCTTTCTTTAATGTAAGTTGACTATGAGGGTGAGTCTGGTAGCTTATCTTTGCCCCTGTTAAGTATCCATGTAGTAGAGGTGTTGTTACACATGATGTGTAATTATGCTATGAGTCTTGACTCTCTTGTCTCTTGATTTTTATATTATTAAAGTTTCCCCTTAGTCCTTTTGCCCTTATTTCTATTCTTTCAATGATATTTAATTATTTTAATGACCAAGGATGTGTAATAATATGCTAAGAGGCTTGTTTGGAGTTCCTTGGGGTCCCCATTTGCCGGTCACGACTAAGCCCTAGGTTCGGGTCGTGACACACCCTCATATCATTCAAGACATTTTCAAATACTCTCTCAAAAACTTAGACAATATTTCACCTCTAAATTTCAAGTCCTAAAACTCATCCAGATCTTAAGGTTCTCATTCAAACTTCAAGTCTCCATTTCCAATCTTCTTCAAGGATTCTCCAAAGTCAAGGTATGTATGTTTCTTTCATGGGTTCCTTTCACCTATGATGCCCAAGCTTTATTTACCTCAAATTGTATGATCTAAAGTTGATATACTCTTTGTTTCATGGGTTCCTTTCATCCATGATACCCAAGTTTTTTTTACCTAAAATTGCACGATTTAAAGTTGATTTACTCATAGGTCTTACTTATTAAGAATTTCACTGAACACTATATTGGGGTTTCATGAAATTATGGTTAGTTTAGCATGTTTTGAGCTATAAATCTAAGATTTATTGTGAGATTTGATGAAGGATTTTGATGTATATTGCTTGAGTGTGTTACGAAGTATCTATTTATGGTTTTAAACTAAATTTTCTAGCATGATTCCACTCTTGAATTGGATGATTATACACTAGCACTACACACATGCCAAGTGTTTGATAAAATGTTCGGTTAATGTATTTTGAGAAATTGAAGGTCCAATGCATGTTTTATTGAATGAATTTATGATGATGAAAGAAAAGTATGTATATGATATTCTCTTATATAGTGTTGGAATGTGACCATGCCTTACTCAGAGATTAAGAGCTCGGGTAACCATGTCATGGGATTTGTACCTTGATACTAATCAAGGGGTTGTACCTTGATAACTGGGTCGAGGGGTGAGTACTTCAATCACCAGGGGTGGTAGGGTGCGACTATCCACCAACCAATCAAGGGGTTGTGCCTATCTCTTGTTGCATTGCATCCCTACATACTTAGTATATTCAAATGTACTAACGTATACTCTATGCCTATATGATGTTACCATATAGGAATCGGAGCTCCACTTGATCGTCCTTCTCCAAGTGGCTAGTACAATCTCTCTAAAGCTAATTGGTGAGTCCTTCGTTCCGGGGATAATGTTTATGCTCTTATGTTATGTATTATGACTCTCCTTTTTTATTGTATATTTTGACTATGAGGGTAAGCCTTAAGCCTGATTGCTTATCTTGGACCCCTTTAAGTACTATGGTTAGAGGTGTTATTAGACATGTTATGTATAATGCTATGAGCTTTGACTCTCTCTCTATCTAGACTCTTGATGTTTATGATATGAAAGTTATTCCTTAGTCCCGTTTAATCCTATTTACATACTCTTATTATATTTTATTGCTTCCGTGACCAAGGATGTATAATGTGTTATGAGGCTTGCTTAGGGTCCCTGTGGGTTCCCCGTGCGCCGTGTCACATCTAGGCCCTAGGCTTGGGCCGTGACACCAAAAGATAGCAAATTTGGCTATTACTGATAATCTTCCCAGTCCGGATGACAGGAGGCCTCCATTCCATTTTCCTTTTCCTAGTCTAGCTTACCAACCAATCCCTATCTCAACGAATCCACCTATTACCCCAACTCAAAACACTTCTGTCATCGACTTAACTACCCCCAACGCAGGTCATCCCAATCTCTTTCCCCAAGTACCACTTCCTTCCTAAAACCTAAATATTAACAGGACCCAAGTCTTTATCTCCTCTCAAATTCCCCATACTTCTCGCCCCCATATAATCCCTCCTGAAATCCAAGATCCTAACAAATACAACCCACCTACTATCCAAATTGTGCCTCTTAAAGTCCCCTTCTATATCCCAATCCTTGCTAAACCACAATTTCTCCATGCCACTTACTCCAAGATTGACAATTATGAGAAGAAGGAGAAGGAATGGAAGGCTAGGGAGGAAATGGACAAGCTAGGATAAAGGAGGAGATAGTCAAAGCCATAAGACAATTTCATGTAAGCATTGGACATCACAAGCCTGAATTATGAAGATCTATGCATTCATCCCATTTAGGACCTTCCAGAAGGGTTCAGAATTCCCAAGTTTGATACTTTCGAAGGTATGGGAAATCATTTGGCCCATTTGAGAGCTTATTGTTACCAACTTGTGGGTGTGGACAAAAATGAGGCATTACTAATGAGGCTCTTCAGTCAAAGCTTAAGCGGAGAAGCTCTCGATTGGTTTACTTCCAAGGGGTGAACCAATGTGTGGGATGGAATGCCATGGCAAAAGATTTCATGGAAAGGTTTGCCTATAATGTTGAAGTTGTTCCAGACTAATATTCCTTGGAGAGGATAAGACAGAAGTCCACAGAAAGCTATCACAAATACGCGTATAGATGGAGAAAGGAGCCCACTAGAGTTAGGCCTCTTATGTCTGAAAAAGAAGTGGTTGAAGTGTTTGTGTGCTCCCAAGAGCCTAAGTTTTATGAGAGGATAACGCTGCTCATTTGGGTGAAATTTACAGACATAGTCAAAATTGGTGAAAATATTGAAGATGGACTCAAGATGGGGAAGATCACTCGTATATGAAATTCGGTTGAATCATCAAGACTGTTGAGGAAAAGGAAGGAAGATGTGTTAGTTATTTCCAGCATGCACGACAAGAGGAGAACCCCTAGCAGCCACCCTAGAAAGTCCACACCCCCTCAAAACCATTTTCAACCTACTTCAAGTTCATTCCCTATTTTTCATACTCAACAAGGATATCAAACTCCACCCCCAAACTACCAAACCCCTCCCCCTCATTATCACTCCCCATAATACCCAAATATCATTCCAAACTACCAACCTCCATCACCAAATTGCTCCAATATCCAGCCAATTTATCAAACACCCCATACCAGTTACCCAATCCCAAATCCCCAAACCCCACCACCAAATTACCAAGCACCACCATACCCAAGATTCCATACCCCTACACATCCCCATGAATACTCCCACCTCCACAAAATAACCACAACCCTCCTTATCTAAACTTAGATAAGAAACCCCCTAAGGTGTTCACTTCGCTTGCTGAAAGTCAAATGAAACTATTTGAAAGATTGTCAGCTGCAGGGTTGATCCAGCCTACCCCTCTAAGAGTCATGGATGCTAGTTCTCACTTCTTTAGGAGCGATCAGACTTGTGCTTACCATTCTAATAGTGTTGGACATGATACTGAAGATTGTATAAATTTGAAGCATAAAATTCAGGACTTAATTGATCATGACATGGTCGTTCTTTAGACTATCGCTCCTAATGTCAACAACAATCCTTTGCCTAATCATGGAGGGAGCACTACAGGAATGATTGAGAGAGAAGAAGATTGAAATGCAGCCATGACAATAGTTCTGGATAATGCTGCCAGTTTAGAAAAGAGTATAGTTGGTTTGAGTATCACTAAGAAGTCAAAGATTGTGATTCCAACACTGCTTGAGGTAGTCATTGTGGCACCAAGAGGAGCCCCACTAAGAAGAAGGCGATTAAAACTGTCGACATGGAAAAGCCAATTCAGGGAGTGAGCAAAAGAGATCAGAGGCTAATAAGTGAAGCCGAGGTAGAAGAATTTTGGAGAAGAATGCATCCTCAGGAATACTCTATTGTGAAACACTTGGAGAAGACACATGCCCAGATTTTGGTATAGGCTTTGCTGATGAGTTCATAGCATTATAAATAGGCCTTAATGAGAGCATTAGAAGACATTTACATGCCTGAAGGAACAGACAGTGATAATTTAGCTGCCATGATAAGTCAGATTACCCAAGAACACCGCATCAGTTTTGGGGATAAGGAGCTACCATTCGAGGGAGCGATGCACAATAAGGCACTTCATGTTATAATTAAGTGTTGATAAATGATTCTAAACCATATTTTGATTGATGATGGATCAGGAATAAATATCTACCCTTTGTCCACTCTCAAGCAATTGAACTTTGATGTGGGAAAAATCCAGAAAAGCCAAGTTAATGTGAGAGTATTTGATGGTGGTCGGAGATATACACTAGGAGTAGTAAATCTAGGAATTCATGTGGTACCTACTGAGTTCATCGTTGAATTTCAAGTGATGGACATCACTACCAGCTCCAACATGTTGCTAGGAAGACCTTGGATCCATATGGCTAGAGTTATGCCTTCTACCCTCCACAAAAAGATGAAGTTCGTTTGGAATGAACATGAAGTGGTTATTTACAATGAGGGAAGCCATTCGAACGTGTATGCACCCATCATCGATAATGTTACTAGAGGGTCAGATTTCGACATGGTTGAGCTAGTGAATGCTACTGAAGATAATTGGACACTCGGACCTCCTATGCCTACTGTTTACAAGATGATAGCCATGGTTATGCTGAGAAATAGGTTTGAACCTAGTTTTGGGCTAGGGAAGCATTTGCAAGGAATTACTGAGCCCATCCCATTGCCAACTAAGTTGTCAAAATTTGGCTTGGGACACACTATCTTGGAAGAAGGCGAGTGAAGACGCAAAATTAGAAATATGATTGAGCTCTAGCTCGGCCAATACCGCACCTATATCACTCTTTCACAATACGAGAATTCATCGGTGGTAACGGTCTTGGGGGAGGGATCTGGGACTTGTTCAAAGAAATTGATGTAGTTGATGATAATGACATAGCTGAGACATCAGGCGTTCGAGGTGCAAAACTAGATGAACGAGAGTTGAAAGAGACATCCACCCTGCTTTTGATCCCCTACTTATTTTTGTAGATGAAGGACTACTAAATTACTTGTTTTTAAAAAAAAATAGGTGACAGTCTGGCGGAGGCCCGTGACCCACTGGTTGCTTTGTTATTTTACTCCTGCTTGGTTTTATATTAATTTCTCTCATAATGTCTTGAAAGGCGGATTGACCCATGGTCATGGCCAAAGTTTGAATTTTCTTTTTAATGAGAGCCTCCGTTTATTTTGAAACTACACTTATTATCCGTCTTATCATTTTAATTACATTTTAGCTAATTGCATTTGTTTATGATTTCAATATAAATAATTTTAAACCTGCTAATGTCATGTCATGTCAATAGTTGAATGAACAGAATGAAATAGATGACAATAAGCTTCAGGAATATAATGAAAGAATTGTGGTACCCGAACATCTTGCCGAGGAATTGAGACAATTTGAGAATCAAGATAAGCCTAATCTAGATGAGACTGAAATAGTGAATTTGGAAGATGAAGAATGTGTCAAGAAAAACAGAATTAGTGTCCATTTGACGGATTCACAAAAAGGAAAGCTTACTAGCTTACTCGAAGAATACATGGATGTATTTGCTTGGTCCTATGAGGATATGCTAGGTTAGAGTATAGATATTGTCTCTTAGAATTTGCTAATTAACAGAAAATTTAGTTCAGTGAAGCAAAAGACTCAGAAGTTCAAGCCAGATCTGAGTCTGAAAATCAAGGAAGAAGTTACTAAGAAGATACAATCTAAGCTAGTAAACGTAACGCAATATCCCACTTGGTTGGCCAATATCGTTCCGGTGCCCAAGAAAGATGCAAAGATAAGGATCTGTATTGATTATAGAGATCTCAACAAAGCCAGCCCCAAGGATGATTTTCTTTTGTCGAACATCCATATTCTCATTGACAATTGTGCCAAGCATGAGATGCAGTCATTTATGGATTGCTTTGTAGGATATCACCAGATTGTAATGGATGTAGAGGATGCAGATATCACATCCTGGCATGTGCACCATTACCGAGTGATACCATTTGGTCTCAAAAACACTGAAGCTACTTATATGAGAGCTATGAAAACTCTTGCTCATGATATGATTTATAAAGAGATCAAGGTATATGTGGATGATGTTATCATCAAGTCCTGCAAGAGTTCAGACCATCTGACTCATTTAAGGAAGTTCTTTGACCGTCTACGCCAATATAGCCTGAAGTTGGATCCTGCCAAATATGTTTTTGGAGTGCCTGCCGATACGTTACTGGGATTCATAGTCAATCAAAGAGGTATTGAGCTCAACCCTTCTAAGATCAAAGCAATTCAGGAGTTGCCTCCTCCAAGAACAAAGAATGAAGTCATAAGTTTCTTAGGGATATTGAACTACATCAGTCGGTTCATAGCCCAATCTATATTGATTTATGAGCCTATCTTCAAGTTGTTGAAAAAGAATGCATTAACAAATTGGATTGAAGAATACCAAACTGCTTTCAATACAATCAAAAGCTATTTGTCTAACTTACGGTGCTAGTACCTCTACTAGAAGGAAGTCCATTACTATTATACTTGGTTGTCTCTAATAATGCATTCGGATGTATGCTAGGCCAACATAATGAAACTAGGAAGAAAGAGTGACCAATCTACTATCTGAGTAAGAAGTTCACTCCATATGAGGCTCGATATACTTATTTGGAGAAGACTAGTTGTGCTTTGACTTGGGTAGCTCAAAAATTAAGGCACTTTCTGTCTTCATACACTACATACCTCATTTTGAGGATGGATCCATTAAGGTATGTCTTTCATAAAGCAATGTCTATAGGAAGGTTAGCCAAGTGGCAAATGTTGTTGAGCGAGTTTGACATCGTGTATGTGACTCAGAAAGTGATGGATATCCTTTAGTTGATCATCTTGCAGAAAATTCCATTGATGATGATTATGAACCGCTCAAAACCTATTTTCCCAATGAAGAGCTATTATTTGCAAGAGAAGACATCTCCGAGGCATACCCTAGTTAGCAAATGTTCTTTGATAGAGTCATAAATTACCAAGGTAGCGGCATTGGAGCGGTCTTGGTATCAGAATCTGATCAACATTACCCGATGGCTGCAGAACTTTGATTTTGTTGTACTAACAACATGGCTAAGTATGAATCTTGCATTTTGGGTATGAGGATGGCTATAGACATGAATGTTCAAGTGTTGCTGGTTATTGGAGATAAATCTGCTAATCCATCAGGTTCAACGAGAATGGGCTGTAAAGAACCCGAACATTGTACTGTATATGCAACAGGTACAGAGGTTGTGTAAAAGATTTCAAAAGATTGAGTTCAAGAACATGCCAAGGGTATAAAATGAGTTCATTGATACCCTTGCCACTATTTCCTTGATGATCCAACATCCAGACATGACGTACATTAATCCTTTAAAGATAGATTTGAAAGAACAACTGGCCCATTATTTGCATGTTAAAGAAGAACCAGAAGGAAAGCCTTGGTATTTTGAAATAAAGAAGTATTTGGAGACCGACACTTATCCTAAAAATGTTACTTCTGATCAGAGGAAGGCTATACACCAGAAGGCCATTTCTTTCCAAGTGGGGAAATCCTTTATAGAAGTCTAGGAATTG
>DF360236.1:26155-46962 GCA_000787875.1 Solanum virginianum | reverse complement strand
AAGAAGAAGGCTATACACCAGAAGGCCATTTCTTTCCAAGTGGGGAAATCCTTTATAGAAGTCTCCAGAACTAGGTCTCCTAAGATATGTTGATACCACAGAAGGCATGAAGCTTATTGAACAAATACATGTTGGAGTTTGTAGTACTCATATTAATGGACTCACTTTAGCAAGAAAAATCCTTCGAGCTGGTAATATTTGGATCACTATAGAACATGACTGTTGCAAGTTTATGTAGAAATGCCATCAGTGTCAGATACATAATGATCTGATTCGTGTCCCTTCTCACTAACTCAAAGCTATGAGTTCTCCCAGACTATTTATAGCTTGGGGCATAGATGTCATTGGTCCGATAGAGCTAACGATATCTAATGGTCACAGATTTATTTTGGTCACCATGGATTACTTTACCAAGTGGATAGAGCTAGTCTCCTACAAGTCCATGACAAAGAAAGTGGTAACTGATTTTGCATGTAACAACTTGATATGGCAATTTGGGATACCGAATTCTATCATCACTGATAATGGAGCGAATCTCAATAGTAATTTGATGAAAGAGATATGTGAGCAATTCAAAATTATCCACCAAAACTCAACAGCATATCAACCTCAAATAAATAGAGTTGTAGAAGCCGCTAACAAGAATATTAAGAAGATCTTGAGGAAAAAGATCGATAGCCATTGAGAATGGCATGAAATGCTGCCTTATGCTCTATTAAGTTACCGCACGATTGTCAGATCATCGATTGGAGCAACTCCATACTTGTTGGTGTATGGAACAGAAGCAGTGATACCTGCTAAAGTTGAAATACCATAACTGAGAATTATTTAAGAAGCTGAGTTGAGTGACGCAGATTGGATTCATAATCGAATTGTCATTTGGCTTTAATTGATGAAATGAGGATGACAATCATTTGCCTTGGTCAGTTTTATCAACAGAGGATGATTCGTGCTTTCAATAAGAGGGTATGACCTCGAATGTTCAAGGTCAGGCAATTGGTTCTCAAACTTATCTTTCCCAATCAAGATTATTACAAGGAAAGTTTGCACCAAATTGGAAAGGAATGTACATGGTTCGCAAAGTTCTGTTAGGAGGAGCGTTAATTTTATCTGATATGTATAGTCAAGAGCAGCCAAAACCAATCAATTTGGATGCTGTCAAGAGATATTATGTTTGAAGATTTGGAATTTGCCTTTACTTTTTTCTCCTTCATAATTGCATTATTTTGTTTCTACATTTATTTTGAAATTACTTTCCCCATGTAATGAACTATGAGATACGTAGGCGGCCTATGACGGCCTCGGTCTTCCCCTTATTCATTTTTATTATCCCTTTTTACTTTTGAAATACGTTTGACCTGAATTCTCACGAATGAGATACATAGGCGGCCTATGTCGGCCTCGGTCAATTTCTTATTTAAATTCATATTTTCTCTACCTCCTGAGAGGGAAATTATATTTGACCAGATTCCTGCCCCAATAGGATACGTAGGCACCATAAGGGGTTGGTCATACTACCATAAAGGAAACTAGGACAAAATTTTTGAGAAGAACTCAATAATTCTGAATAAGAAGGTCCATCTTCGGCAAAATCAAAATTTTAAGCATGTCAAAAATTTCAACTGCGATAGAATTTTTGAGAAGATCTTAAAAATTCTAAGGGTTCTTCTGACAAGCTATTGATTCCTTACGATATTTAACTGGGACAAAAATTTTGACGTCACCATCAAAACTTCGCTAAGCGACATTATAAGTCTGAAAGTAGCCTTGGAGATCCTCAGCCTGATCAGAAATTAAAAGACAACTGTGATGCGTCAGAAATCTACATCAAAAATTGAACGTGTTCATCTAAACTTCATGTGACATGACAATTGGCAGTGACTTTTTCTCAAAATTCCTTTTCTAAATTTGTTGTTTCTAAAGATCTTTTTACATGTCGAATCCTGTCAAAATGTGTATTTTACCTTCTGTCTTCCAAAAGATGGGAGATCAAAGTGGGCCACCAAATGATAAGGCAGAAAGCAGACAACCAAAGAATCAATACAGATTAATTTGCTTTGAAACTAAGCAATTTTCTGTGACATAAACAATTCTCTGTAAAAGACAATGTGTAAATATTTACAGGTCTTATTTATGAGAGAATTGTCGAGACATAAACAATTCTGTCTCACTCGAATCCCCAACAATTCATCATATTTTATTTTCAAATTGCCAAGAGGGACATTGCATATTCATACCAAGAGGGCCATTTTATTATCAAGTTGCCGAGAGGACATTGTATATTCATCACCAAGAGGGCCATTTTATTTTTCAAGTCGCTGAGAGGATCATTGTATATTCATTGCCAAGAGGCCATTTTATCTTTCAAGTTGCCGAGAGGGCCATTGCATATTCATCGCCTAGAGGACCATTTTATTTTTCAAGTAGCCAAGAGGTCCATTCCATATTCATTGCCAAGAGAGCCATTTTATTTTTTCAAGTTGCCGAGAGGGCCATTCTATTATCATGTTCAAATTGCCAAGAGGTCCATTGCTTGTTCACATTATCGAAAGGGCCATCACATTCATCACACATTCAAGAAATACATCATTATTCATTGCCGAGAGGGTCATCATCATATTTCATCATATCGACTCATTATGTATTACGTTAAAAAGAAGAATATATTGAACATGGTAAAAAAAATATCACCCCTATATTTAAGTTACAGGTTTTTACTAATAATTTTTGTCTTAGACTTATCGAAAGCATCCGAAAGGATGAATTTCCAAAACAAAATCATAGGTGTAGATATCGTCAAATAATACATAGCATAACGTAAAACTTTTTCTTAGCAGCGAACTGGGACATAGTCTGAAGAGGAATGTCAAATTCTTCGGGCGCGAGCTGAGAAGTGACTCCCATCGCAATCAAACCTCACCCCTATTAGAAGGTATGTGGGTATTTTCTTTGAATTTATTAATTTTCAGTTTCACATCTAGGTGTTCTCAACTTTCACCGAAAGCAAACTTTCCAATCCAAGTACAATGTACCAAGAATATTGAAAATTATGTCCATATAAGTTCTTGTTTATGGTGTGAAGTGCACCACATTCATGACTAAGAGGTTGCAAGCCTCTTTTCCATGCGTAATTTATTTGTCGCTCTTCTCAAATGAAAGGTTATCTCAGCATAAGCAATTTCCTTTTGTACCGATTAAGTCGAACTACAAGCAGCCTGATTCCTAAGTCCAAGTATATGTAGGCGGGCTCAATTTTGAAATCTCGACTATATTCTAACATTTACTTTTAAAATCTCATTCCCAAGCATTCTAATTTCTCCATAATTCGATATTGGGATAGCTTTTGAATTATTTGAAAATCATGCGTAAAATCAAGTGTTTTGAACTACAAGTGGCCTAAATTCTCATGTAACTTGAGATATGTAGGAAACCCAAAATCAGGGTCCGACCATGATTTCTCAAAGTCTGCACTGAGAGTTTTTCAAAAGATGAATATGTGGTCGGCTAAATATTAGATTTGTCAAGTTTCTTTGCCCACGATCTCTTCCATCGATCACACCCAAAGAAAGGAACAGTTGTTGACACCCTAATTTTATCCTCCACAGTATGAATTAATTATTGAAAGTTTAATTCTGACAATTTGAAACAATTGGCTTTCAAAAATACAAAAAATATTTTCTCAAATATATTTTAATTTTTTATTTATTTTAGGAATTATTATTTTATAATTAATTTAATTATTTCAAGTTGATAATATTAAAAGCTCTTCAATTAATTTGTATTAATTCGTATTGTAATCTAATTAGTCAATTGATTTCGATTTGATTATGTTTAATTGGCTAAAATTACAATTGAACGGCCAATTTTGAAAGACAAAATCCACACTCCCCTGTGAACTAATTTTCAAATCTATCTTGAACAATTTTCGACCAAATTTTGCCCAAATCAATGCAAAAACTCAATTCAAAATTCCTAGACCCGGCCCAATTCTCCATTTTCAGCCAACATATTATACACATACACATACATATACCCAAGATGAACCCCACGTGCCTATTTCCCCTTTTCTATTCTCCTTTCCTCTCTCTTCTCACACCTCTCCCTCACCCGATCCCCTTTATCTTTAATCGATCACGAAACCAAAATTCCTTAGCAAAATGTCAATCCCCAAAATCAACTCCAATGATTCCCTCAACAAAATCGTACGTACATGTCCCCTTTCCGTACAAATTTGTTAAGGGAAACAATTCAGATGTCCCAATCTCAAGGCCTTATTTTCTCTTGATCGAATTGAATGGCTTTGATGGCTCCCATTGAAGAATCTATTTGGTTTAGTACTAGTTGGATAAGATTTAGGTTTTTGATTTTCAAATTCCTTCAAGGATTTTTCCCTAAATTGACCCTTATTTGTCCCTCCCGTTTTGACCTAATTTTGGGGCTATAAATATCCCCTTTTCCTCAATTGTTGAGGCAACCATTCCTGATTTGAAAAGCACATTAAAGCATTCCCTCCTTTTAAATCAATCTCAAGAAAGTTGACTCGATTTTGAAATTTTCTAAAACCAGAAGCTTCTCATTCTCAGAATCAATAAATACAATGAAGTCCTTTAGTGGTGAAGTGTTTCTTTCTAGCTCACTGAAGTCCCTGAACGCTGCCTAGAAAAGGTAACATTCTCATTTTCTTTTTTAAATAGTTGTGTGTTTTGTTTTTAGTTTTGTTAAACAATCAATATTCTAGAATCTTGTTTGATTCTTGGGCTGTAATGTTTCCTAAGATAGTTCAAATAAGGAGTTGAAAAGTAGATTACACTAACATATTTCTGGTATTTTATATTTTCTTAGCTGTTGTTGTTGTCGCATCAATATATCATGTCTCCCACACACTTTCACTTATTTTGTTCCTTTGATAATGTAATTGTTTTCTTAATGAATGTCGGTTGTTTTCTTAATAAATGTCAGATTGGTTTCGAAATCTATCTTTAAATTGTTGTGATGCTATTCTTGATGGTGTCATGAAATCTAGACTTTAAATCAAGCATTTTAGCTTCAATCATTTGCGCAAATTTCCTATTAAGTACAAACTTGTTTTCATCTGCTCATCAGGCTAATCTAGTTTTCAAGTTTGGCTTACAGTTGTTTCTTTCTTTCCTTTACTGGTAGCTTAGGAGTATTCTTGTTTAATGGTTGTTTAGCTTTCCTGAGTCACGTATATGCATTAATTTACATGCTAAACTTCATTCTTAGCTTGATGTCAACTAATACATTCTTAGCTTGATGTCAATTGATACACTCGTTTGTTTCTTGTATGTATTGTATACTTGAGTTAACTTGATATTGAGCCCTCTTTGTTTGAATAGCTTCACTTTGTTTCCATATATTATCTTATTTTCAAAGTCCTATACTTCATGGTTACGGTTCTTCTTATTCCATGGTTCTGTTTTCTTGTTAGATGGTTGTGACTGTAGTCTTTTATTTCAAGATCACTATGAGTTGAGACTCTTTAATATGTTCCCTATTTAAATATATTAATAGAATCTGATAGTGCTTAGGCTTTCGGTTTGTTTTCTGGTTCCAACAAAGCTGGTTTTCTTTCTCCTTTTTTCTAAAACCTGATGTTTTCTTTCTTTCAAATCCCTTGCTTCATAAACACTTTGTCCGGAGTCAATTTAAGGGTCTTGATATAATATCAATTCCATGTTCTTTTTGTTCTATTAATTCACTGTATGAATTTGACCTGTCCAGTTTCACTTCTTTGGTCCAGAACAATCAGATTTATCTATGAGATTTTTATTTCTATAGCAAAGACCTAGTTGTCTTCTCTATTTCTATTCACTGGGATATTGCTTTGTTCTTCTGGTCCTAATCTCTTCATTTCAATGTAGTGTCTTCTTAGAAGTAATAAGACTATTCAAATTACAATATTAGTGGAGAAAAAATGGTAATAAATGTAAAGAAGAGGCATCTTTTACCCAATAACGAAGAGTTTGAGAGTAATATGTCTTTCATTACTTATCTATACTTGGTAGTGAATTCTTACATGAGAGTGAGTCTTGTTTTAAATACTTTGTTTCAATAGAGTCTTATGAAATCTTGCACTAGTGTGTAGCATAGTGATAAATAAGCATTGTGGAGTATATAAAGTAGGGTAAGTTCTTCCTGTTTTGGTTGTTAGAAGAGATCCACATTAGCCTCATAATCTTTTATATCATTGAACTTCCATAGATTTTCATCTCTTGTTACTCCCTTAATAGTTTGTTTTAATTTAAATGTAATATTAACTTTTTCTCTTCTTTCTTGCTGAGTATAAAATTGCTTTGGAGTCCCAAATGAGTTTTTCTCTTCCATTTGCATCCATCTTTGTTGGGCCACGGAGGCCCAAATCTTCTCCTTTTGAGTCAGCCCATCCTATTGGTCTTGGCGAGCATTATGCAGGTTATAACGAGTTTGTATACATCAGTATACATTGGGGATACAACAGAATGAAATGAGCCAAACGCCCAAGTTCAAAGCAGCAGCAGCAACAGCAGCAGTCTCCTTTTGTGAAATATGGGTCAAGCCGACCCAAGTCATTTATAGAAGATTAGGACAGGTTTATGAATTTGGGCCTGTCAGGCCCAATGACTTAGTTCTTTATTTATTATTTTATTATATTTTGAATATTTGTTATTTGTCTAACTCTAACTCTTAACATTTTTAGTTATTTATTTAATCTAATTAATTTTCCCTACATGTCTACTATTTATGTTAATTTCCTTTTTGATGAGAGCTATTTCTACAAATTAGACTTTGGTGAGACTCCTTCAAAAATGGTTCAAGTATTAGTCATTTTTCAAACTTAATCAATTTTTCAAAGTTAGTCAAAATGTCTTAATCGTTGGTCAACCGCAAGTTAACAGCCATTTTTGAGTGATTAATTTCTTTTCAAAAATGGTCAACCGCAAGTGACGACTCTGTCTTTTTTCGAAAAATTGGTTTTTACTTAAATCAATTAGGGATTAAATTGATTTTTCAAAAAATAAGTTATTTTTCAATTAACAAGGATTATTGCACTCAAATGGTAAAAAGAAGAAAGAAGAGACAAAAATCAAGCCTAGGGATTGTACATATTAATTGATTATTACATATTATATGATGGGAAAAAAAAATATTTGCTTACAATCCTCCCCAAACAAATTATAGAAAAAAAAAACTACAACTATAACATTATTCACTCAATGTAAAAGTTTTAAACTTTACAAACTCATAAAATAACTTACCAAGACAAAGGTGAATTTCTAGAATAAAAGAATAACTAGGTATGGGGATAGAATATATCGAGGAGTATTGAAATATGAAAGAAAAATGAAAGCGATTTTTTCAGTTGAAAATATTTTTCACAAATTTTATACCATCACAACTTTTGTGTATGATGTAATATATTTTGTAATATTATTCGTTTCTTCTAATATATTGATGTGAGATTTATCTAAAGGGTAACATGCATGGACGTTCAACTTCTCATCACAAATTTAGTCGTCAGTCATAACTTAGATGATAGATTTTTTTTATTTTACATTCGAGAATCCTATGTATTATCTAGTATAAGTTGAAAAATATGAAATCTAAAGTTAGATAGTCTAGTGATTAATAAATAGGACAAAATTCAAATTCAATTTATAAATAGAAGTGAAAAATATTAATTAGGTAAATTTTGACAAAGTTATTCAATTTTTACACTAGCAAACAATGATAAATTATTTAAAATGCACATTGTCTACCTAAAACAGCATAATTCTAACTATTTGATTGAAAATACTATTCTTTAATAAATTTATCACTTAATAAATCTATCTGTTAAATTTATAAAATATTAAAAATTATTATCTCACGCAAATATTTTTGTCACGATCCGTCTTTCTAATTATGACAAGGTGGTATCAGCGCTTGAAGAACTAGCAATGAGGACAGGTTGGTGTTTGCCCTTGTCCCCGTTTGGTAACTATAGATTAATTACTTGTACGGAATATTTTTACTCTTTAATTTTACTACTTATCTAAGTCTAATACTCTTATCATTCTAAGTATTCCGTTAGAGGTTTTGTCCATATTGATTTATTTTATCTTTTAACTATGGTTAATCTTTTTGCTTATTTGTTTCCCTAAAAAATTCTCTCTTTTCACCATTTTATTTTAATAAATATATTTCTTAATTTTACAAAATATTAAAAATTATTATCTCACACAAATATTTTTGTCACGATTCGCATTTCGGGTCATGACAAGGTGGTATCAGACCTAGAAGAACTATTAATGAGGACAGGTTGTTATTTACCCTTGTCCCATTTTCGTAGCTATAGATTAGTTACTTGTGCGTATTATATTTTACTCCTTACTTTTACTACATATATAAGCCTAGTACTCTTACCATTCTAAATATTCTGCTAGAGGTTTTGTTCATAGTGATTTGTTCTATCTTTTAACTATGATTAATCTTTTTCCTTATTTGTTTCTCTAAAAAAAATTCTCTCTTTTCAGCATTTCGTTTTAATAAATTTATCTCTTAATCTTTATAAAGTATTAAAAATTATTATCACATACAAATATTTTTGTCACGATTTCCCTTTCAGGTCATTACAAGATTGTATCAGAGCTAGAAGAACTACCAATGAGGACAGATTGTTATTTGCCTTTGTGTCCTTTGGTACCTATAGATTAATTACTCGTATGGAATATTTTTAACTCTGACTTTCACTATATATATAAGCCTAATACTCTTGTCATTCGAAATATTCCGTTAGAGGTTTTGTCTATAGTAATCTTTTGTATTTTTTTTAACTATGATTAATTATTTTTCTTATTTATTCTCTTAAAAAAAACTTCTCTCTTTTATTTTGAATTTAGAGAACATCCCATTAAAAGACAAACATTAATAAATATAATTTATTATTTAATATGACTAGTTTACCATACATGGTAATCTTTTTAAATATTGATATTTAAAAAGACTTTAATATGCCATAAAATAGTAAAGTTATTTTGTTCAGTGACAAAAAAGATATAAGTTTGACAGAGCAATGTTGGTCAATGAATCTATTTCCCCTTAAATAAAAAGTAAAGTTTTTTTATGTCAATAAACATTAAATTTAAATAATTTAAAATGTACTAATTTTAAAATAAAATTTTTTATAGTTATGAAAATATTAGGTTATAATTATGAATTTAAAATATTAGGTTTTAAGACTTTTCTGTTGAGTTTTAAAATTTAAATTAGTTATCTTATTTTTTCTTAAAAATTAAATGGCGACTCCATTTTGTTTTTCAAAAAATTAGTTTTTACTTAAATCAATTAGGTATTAAATCAATTTTTTTGGAAAATAAGTCATTTTTTCAATTAACAGAAATGGTGACTTTGCTGGGGATTAAAATTTGGTTCTAACCACTAGATTAGGTTTTTGACTAACTATTCATTCGGGTTGTAATAATTAGTAATTGCTTTTATTTTTTTATTGTGTTTTACTTGTTTAAGTTCAATTGTTATAACTATCATTATATGCATAGCATCTTCCACCACTTAGCAATTTTTTATTTTCCTCTAAATGATGGTTATGCGAGTCAAAGCCATTTAATCCAAATTTTGCATCGAGGTACCTTGACAAAATGACTTGATCTGGCGGGGTCAACGGTCGTTATCATCCCCAGCCTAGGTTGTCCACCTGGGTCACCTTCCCACAGTCAAAATAAGCCCACTCTTAGTCAGGTAGGTTAGAGTTAAGCCAAAACCTTATAAGTGCATTGGCCTAGGTTGACCCAATACCCAAGGGGTATTGGGCCCATTAGTAGCTCACCTTGAGTCCAAAGTGGTCTATGGCCCAAATGGATGATCATTTTATTTGTTTAATTTGAAGAACGTATATGTCATTTAAATAAATCATTATTTGAGGGCTTAAGGGGTTTTCTAATACATTTATTTTTTATAGATGGCTAATCAATTCCCAGAGTTCGATATGGTTACCAAGCTTTGGATCTTCTTTGCATCTTGTGGAACAATCTTAATGAATATGCACAAAGTCAAGTCACCAGGCTCACCCTCATTACCCGCATTTATCAAGGTCATGACCCGATTTTGGGATGATGAGCATATGGTGTTCCGATTTGGGGATGTTGAACTGATACCAACAATCAAAGAGATTCAGGATTGTTTTGACTCTAAGGGGTTGTATGAGAAAAGAAAGGAACGCTCCAACCATAACATTTTTGGTATCGAGTAGACCAACTAGCAAGAAAATGAAAGATGTGTTTTTCCTTGTACAAGCCGGTTGGTTAGATACCCCAAAAATCCCTTTCTTGAAGTTCTTTGAACATTGGGGGCATAGGAGGTATTTCGGAAGATTCCCCAATGAATTTCATGATTACGCCACTTGGATCAACACTCAAGCCTTAGCTTTTCATATGCCTCTTAGGGACCATGGTATTCCCTGAGGATCAAACGAACATAATAGATTTTAGAATCGTCATGGTCACTCGTTCCATTTTCTATGGCTTTGGTAAAAATGGCCAAAAAAAGTATTGAGATTTGGGACTAGTCATTGTAGCCGACATTTATCGATCTCTTGGGTTATGCAAGAACGAGTACAGACTCTTTCAAGGATGCAACCTGCTACTTTAATGGTGGATGTCTTTACATTTGGATACAAAGGTTACAAAATAGAAATAAGATTTAAGACAGCGAGATGGGAGAAATGCCTTGGCTCACCATGAACTACTATTGACTATCCAAAAATTCAAAATGAAAAAGTCGAAAGAAGGGTAGCCCAAAGCCCTCTATGATCTGAAAGAGGATAATGTCTCATGGATTTTTGATGACTTCATGTCCGAAAGGGTAGCAATACAAGGGAAATGATTTTCTATCTTAGTCCTTATGTGTATTCAGGGCATGAGGCCCTACTAACCAAATCGAGTAATGAGACAGTTTGGGAGAAATCAAGTGGATCCTAAGACAGGGACACCAGGTAGTTTGTTATCGATTATGAGAATCTTGAAAAGGTGCCCTATGCAAATAACATCCTTGCGGAATGTTCCATGTGTGTCTACTCGGGGAAAAGGAGTATCGCCAAAGACAAGTATGATGTGGGCTATGTACAAGGGTACAAAGAATGGTTAAAGGAGGGCTTAAAAAATGAGCTCAACCCAGGAACCCACCTCTATCCAAGATTAGAAGATGTAGAAGTGAGAGTCCAGGTCTAGAGCAGACTTTTTCAACAGCAATGGGATGATCGGGAACGAGAATTTCAATAGAGAGAACAAGAGTACCTACTAAGAGAGAAAGAGCTTCATAGAGCTTTAACCTTCAGGACATAAGAGCTAGCTGACGCAAGAGCATGTTTGGTTCAGTAGGATTAAAACGTGGAAAGCCAAATCACCAATCTTCAGCAAATGCCGACATCCGGATATGCCTTACTAGTTGAGCCTTTCTTAATGTTGCATCGAAACCACATCCAAGGAGAGGTGGAGAAAGCCAGGAATGAAGGAGGACCTTCTTCTAGTTAGTTATCCCCTGCGTGGGAGCTTTCTTTTTCTTTGTATTTGCATTTTTGTCCTTTTACCTAAAAATGTATCCCCTATTATGATGATTTGTGATATAATTTATCTATTTATATAATTTTCTTTTGGAAACAATAGAATATTTAAAACAACATGATACATCCTTCAAATTGATAGGCCAACCCTTGGCTCAAAAAGGTCACATACCTGTTTAGGACATGCCATAAGTGTTTTCATGTTGTTTGCTATAACTGTTTGTATGATTATGTTGTTTTATTTGGACAAATTCTAGCCCACTCCTTTTCAAATTCTTTTAGAGCCGCCTAAGCACAAATCCCAGTCACCATCAGAAATACAACAAAATAATTCTTTGAGTCTCAAGTTTCTCAACAAAGTCTGAATTCCTCAGCCCACTTTTAAACTTTCACTCTTCCATCTCAGGAAAGGTTACATTTGCAGTCAGGATGGAGAAAAACCAAAACACTAAGAGAGCTGAAGATGCATTGACAAAGATACTATGTCAGGTTACTCTAGAGGTTCTGGAAGTAGAAGGAGAATTCAGAGAATTGGATCAAGCCAACAAGACTATGCTGGTAAAAATAGTTGAAGTTGATGAGGAAGTAAAAATACCAAGGATAAAAAAGCGAGTTTGAGTAAGGAAAATCAGATACATAAGGAGTATTCATCTGCTCTAGAAGAATATCTTGGAAATATAATAACTCAAAACACAGAAATAGACGTGGAACTCGATGCCACCCAGAAGGAGATAGCGATGCTGAAGCAAGAGAATCCTTATTGTGTCATCCTAGGACCAAGCAAAGAGGCTGATGGAGGTGAGACTAACATCCCATCAACGGGTGATTCCAAGCCAAGTATGGAAAAGGAGATCAGCGGATTAGCAGAAGAAGTCTCAATAGAGGCATTTTATGTTTCCAATAATATTTTTGTCTTGTATTTTTCAATTTTTGTATAATGAAACATATTTGAACCAAGCTATTCCTTGTATTCTTGAATTACGTAGGACCTGATTTCTCTTTTAAGATACATAGGCAACCTTTCTAGGCCCGACCCTATCTTTCAAAAGCTTTTTTCCCCCTATTTACATTATCAACGATCCAAGAAAACCTTGACTCAACGCAAATCAACCTTCCTGACTCACTATTTCTGAAATCATATAGGTAAATTCTTGCCTATTTACCATATCTCTTGTACCCGTAGGCTAGTTTACCTCTGAATAAAATAACAATTGTGTGTTTATTGATTTATGTGTGTTATCGTGCGTTAACTGTTAATCTAAAGAAACTAACATACTTGCCTTTGAGTAATTTTTCTTATAGGTGATTTAGAATTGATCTATGTTGATAAGGTGGTTGACCATCCTTACTTTACTAGATCAAAAGCCTACAAAGATCTCTCCCTTGACCAAAACCAATTGAAAGGAAAAATGGTAGAGAACAATGATGATATGGGCCTAACTGAGATCACTGTGACAGATCCCTTCGCTGCAGAATAGAACAAATTGAATGCACAATTAATGCAACAAATTATAGAGAAGAAGATCGAGATGAAGAAAACCCAAGTGAAACGATCCAAAAAGTGCTCGAAAATGTACCTCGAAAGTGCCCAAAATTATAATTTTTATATATCTCAAAATCCGTGCATGATATCATAAATTCAACTTCATAGTATTGTTCAAGGGGGTTAAATTGAGTGGGGAATGGGTCTAACCCCGATCTAAGAGCAACCTTAGAAAAATTCTAAAATCACAAAAATGTTATTTCTGATCAGAAACTTTATATTATATTATTGTTGTATGTTACTATATATTGTTGTATATTATTGTTGTATATTGTTGTATATAGATCTTGTTGTTATTGTTATTGTATATTGTTGTAAATTACTATATATTATTGTATACTATTGTTGTATATTGCGGTATATTGTTGTACATTGTTGTATATCTGTTTTCTTAATTGGATAGATAATCTTCCATTTGCATTTTTTCATTATAAAATTTATTATATCATTGTGTATTTGTTGTATATTGCTATATATTATCGTAATTGTCATTGTATATTACTGTACATTGTTGTATATTGTCATAGTATATTTTTGTGCATTTTGTATATTGTTGTATATTGCTGTTAATTGGTAGTTTTCCTTATTTTTTTACTTGTATGTTAGCTAGATTGTGGATTTTGTAGCTTAGAGAGTTAATACTTATTTGTAGGGATTATCAGTTTTGTAGTTTCGTGGCGCTAGGAGATAATGATGGACTAGGGTCATGTCGTCGGTCGGGGTCGAAGGTTAGGGGTAGGGGTGGCAAGAGGGTCACGGGCTTATTTAAGTTTAAGATAGCATCGTGGAATATAGGGCAACTGACAGAGAAGTCCATAGAATTAGTAAAATATTTTAAAAGGAGACATATTAGGGAATTCAAAAGGCTCTTTTTTGGGAGGATTTGGATGAGTTTGTGCGAGGCATACTGGAGATAGAAAAATCTTCATTTGGGGTGACTATAATGGGCATATTGGGGCAACTACTAGCGGGTTTGAAGACGTTCATGGAGGCTTTGATTTTTGGGAGAGGAATGAAAATGGGACGTCTCTCTTAGATTTTGCCAAAGCTTTTGAGTTAGTGATTGCTAACTCGTGCTTCCCAAAGAGGGAAAACCACTTGACTAAACCTTAGAGGCATGGAGTAGTGAAGGTGATGTGAATAGTATATGGGATATGACTGCTAGTTATATAAGAAAGGTAGCTACCGAGGTAGTAGGGGCTTCAAGAGGGGCCTTTGGTGGACGTCAGGGCAATTGGTGGTGGAATGATGAAGTCCAGGGCAAAGTGAAAGATAAGAAGATAGCTTACACAGAATGGTTAGAGTGTAGGGATGAAGATGAAAAGTAAAAGCCTAAGGTAATCTATAAGATGGCCAAGTCGGAAGCAAAGATGGCGGTGGCAATTTCTAAGTTAGCAGCATTTGAGCGCTTATATGAGGAGCTAAGTAATAAAGGTGGGGAAAAGAGATTGTATAGGCTCGCTAAAGTAAGAGAAATGAAAGCATGCGACTTGGACCAAGTGAAGTGCATCAAAGATGAGGAAGGCGTGGTGTTGGTGGATGATACTTCCATTAAATTAATGTAGAAAGTGTACTTTCATAAACTCTTAAATGAAAAAGGAGATAGAGATATTGAGCTGGGTAAGTTGGCATACTCCAAAAACCATCGTGATTTTGGTTATTGCAGGCGGTTCAGAGTTGAGGAGGTAAGATGGGCTATTAGTAGGATGAAAAAGGGAAGGGCGATCGGCCCTAATGAGATTCCAGTAGACTTTTGGAAAAACAAGGTCAAGGAAGGCATAGAGTGGCTGACTAGATTGTTCAATGCTATTATGAAGACTGCTAAGATGCCTGATGAATGGAGGAGGAGTACAATGGTTCCATTGTACAAGAATAAGGGAGATATTCAAAACTGTAACAATTACAGGTGTATCAAGTTGTTAAGCCACACTATAAAGGATTGGCAGAGAGTAGTGGAGATGAGGGTGCGAAGTGTAGTATCTATCTCGGAGAATCAGTTTGGATTCATGCCGGGCCGATCAACTATTGAAGTAATTCATCTTGTCCAGAGGTTAATGAAGAAATATAGGGAAAGTAAGAAGGACCATCATATGGTGTTCATTGATCTCGAGAAAGCATATGACAAAGTCCCAAGCAATCTATCTAGGAGGAGGTACCATGGTGTATGCTATTTTCAGATGATATAGTATTGATTGATGAGACTCAAACTAAAGTTAATGATAGGTTGGAGGCCTAGAGATACACCTTGGAGTCTAAAGGATTCAAATTGAGTAGGACTAAAACTGAATACTTGGAGTACAAATTCAATATTGAGAGGGATGAAGCAAACTTTGATGTGAGGCCTGCCACTCAACCGATCCCCAAGAGGGAAAGCTTTAAGTATCTGGGATCCATCATCCAGAATAATGGCGATATTAATAATGATGTCACACATCGTATTGGGGCGGCATGGACTAAATGGAGGCTTGCATATGGAGTACTGTGTGATAAAAAGATACCACCTAAACTCAAAGGTAAGTTCTACAGATTGGTAGTTAGATCATTTTTGTTGTATAGGGTGAAAAGTTGGCCAATCAAAAAGACACATGTCCAGAAGATGCATATCGCAGAGATGAGGATGTTTTAATGGATGTGTTGTCACACCAGGAGTGACAAGGTTAGAAATGATACAATTAGGGAGATGCTAGAGGTAGCTTCAGTAGCTAATAATATGAGGGAAGCGAGATTACGATGGTTTGGATATGTGTAGAGAAGAAGTACTAATGCTCCTATTAGGAGGTGTGAGAGGTTGGTTTTAGGAGCTACTTAGAGGGGTAGAGGTAGACCGAAGAAGTACTGGGGGGGAGGTGATTAGACATGATATGGAGGAACTTGATCTCACCAAGGACATGACCCTAGATATAAAGAAGTGGAGGTCACGAATTAGAGTAATAGGCTAATTGGTGGTAGGGTTAAGTGGTTATCTAGTCATGGAGTATAGTAGGGTAGAGGAGTAGTAGTATTTTGTTACATGTGTGGTCTTTATTTGTTGTTTCTGTGTTTATGTTAGTCATTTTTTTGTTGTTCCCTTTCTTTTACTGTTTGTCATATCTAGTTTATTCTTCTTATGGGTTTTTGAGATGAGGGTGCCCAGGAAATAACCTCTCTACTTCTATAAGGTAGTGGTAAGGTCTGCGTACGTTCTACCTTCCCCAGACCCCACTTGTGGGACTGTACTGGGTATGTTGTTGTTGTTGTTGTTGTTGTTGTTGTTATTGTTGTTGTAGTGTGCATCCGCGCCCCTGGCATGACGCGCCAAGGGCGCGCTAGTATGTATTTTTGGCATTATTTTCTATCTCAGTCTAAGACGTTTGGGTCTTGGGTCTTGGTTCTTGGACCTTGGCCTTCCCATATATGAAAATACGTATACTTAGTCTTATTTCACCCTCATATCATTCAAGACATTCCCAAATACTCTCTCAAACACTTGGATAATATTTCACATCCAAATTTCAAGTCCCAAAACTCATCCGGATCTTAGAGTTCTCATTTAAACTTCAAGTCTCCATTTCTAATCTTCTTCAAGGATTCTCCAAAGTTAAGGTATGTGGGTTTCTTTTATGGTTTCCTTGCATCCATGATATCCAAGCTTTCTTTTACCTAAAATTGCATGATTTAAAGTTGAGTTACTCATGGGTCTTACTTATTATGAATTTCACTCAAGACTATTTGGGGTTTCATGAAATTATGATTGTTTTAGCATGTTTTGAGTTATGAATCAAAGATCTGTTGTGAGATTTGATGAAGAATTATGATGTATATTTCTTGAGGGTGTTACCAAGTATCTATTGATGGTTTTACATTGAATTTTCTAGCATGGTTCGACTGTTGAATTGTATGGTTTTACACTAGTACTACATACCCGCCAAGTGTTTGATAAAATGTTTGGTTAATGTACTTTTGATGAATTGAAGGTCCAATGCATGTCTTATTAGTTTAATGACTTTATGATGATGAAAGGAATGTATTTATATGATATTCTCCTATATAGTGTTTGAATGTGATCATGCCTTACTCGAGGGGTTAGTATCCCCGGTAACCATGTTGAGGGGTTTGTACCTTGATTGTCAATCAAGGGGCTTGTGCCTTGATAATCGGGTTGAGGGGTTAGTACTTCTATCGCCAGGGGTGGTAGGGTGCGACTATCCACCAACCAATCAAAGGGTTCGTACCTTTTTAACTGTGTTGAGGGGTTTGTTCCTCGGTCAGTAGGGGTGGTAGGGTGTGACTATCTGCCAACCAACCAAAGGGGTTTGTACCTTGGTAACCTACGGGTTTTATAATGTTGGTCTCTTCTTGCACCTTGTATTATATTCTATGTAAGCATGTTTTACTTAAGCATTGATCATACATTCCATATTGCTAATATGTTATCTATTTCCTTCTATTATGCATTTTAGTTATGATGCCTACCTCTTGTTGCATTGCATCCTACATACTCAGTATATTCAAAAGTACTAACGCATACTCTATGCCTACATGATGTTACCTTATAGGAATCGAAGCCTCACTTGATCATCCTCCTCCAAGTGGCTAGTACGATCTCTCTAAAGCTAGTTGGTGAGTCCTCCATTTCGGAGAATATTTATGCTCTTATGATATGTATTATGACTCTCTCTCTTTATTGTATATTTTGACTATACTTATTGGTGAGTCCTCCATTCCAAGGACGTTGCTTATGATCTCATGCTATGTTCTAAAACTATCTTTCTTTTATGTATATTTTGACTATAAGGGTGAGCCCGATTGCTTGTCTTGGCCCCCGCTAAGTTCTATGGTTAGAGGTATTGTTGGACATGTTATGTATAATGTTATGAGCTTTGACTCTTGATGTTTATGGTATGAAAGTTGTCCTTTAGCTCCGCTTATCCCTAATCACTATTTTTTGTTTTATTTTATTGCTTCTGCGACCAAGGATATGTAATGATATGTTAAGAGGCTTGCTTAGGGACCCTTCGGGTTCCCTATGCATCATGTAACATCTAGGCCCTAGGCTTGGGTCGTGACATATCTCGACTCATCAACTTATGCTCGACTCAATATGCAGACTTGAAGTAAATCACGCTTTTAAAGTATACTCAGAACAATAGACTCATTAATAATAAACTCAGTTTGAAAATGTCATGCTCAATCAATGTTGCTTTGGAGTTACTCTAATTGACATACTCTCTACCCCACTATAAGTTATGGTGATGTATAAAGAATTGGACGTTGTTGCCATGCCTACCTAACTTGCCACAGAAAAGGGAGATCGACTCTCTGTTGGATCCTTAATAAATATCCACTTGCGGGATTAGAGTCACTGAAACAAACTGTAATGACTATCCTACATTGGAAACGTAGTTCTGTGGGTTAAAGTAGATATGCATATTCTCTCTCCCCCTCAGTGTTCGATACTCCCCTTAAGCCTAAAACATGCTCAACTCAACAATCAGCTCAATCCTCAATACTTATTCAATCAACTCAAAACTCAATGCTCAATCAATCAACTCAAATCTCAATGCTCTCCTCAACCCAGTTTCTTATTAGCTCAATCAATCAATGCAAAAAAATCCAACTTGACTCAAACTCAAATGGTCATTTAGACTCACTCAATTTACTCATTATGTAATGCAAGCAAGATATTCATATGTAGCAATATGTGGGTAACTCAATGCAACATGCCTCGCATGCTCAATCATACTCAAAGTACTCAATGCATATACTCAACCTCAACTCATTAACATGTGTGGAATTCATAAATCATGAAATTTAGGATTCATGCTATCACGTATGAAATACATGTGTAAACTCATATCAATACTCATGTAATATAACAATTATCTCATGTAGTAAAATAGGACCTCATGAATGAATACAAAGATTTAGTATAGGGTAGTAGAATTTCTCAAATCTCACTCTTCTCCAAATCTTGGCTCAAGATGTTGAAGGGGCATGTGAAGAAAGAAATTTCATGCTTTGATAAGCCTTACATACATGGGGATTGAAGAAACAATCGAACCTCAATCAATCTTGTGCTTGAATTGAAAACTCTAGCTCTTTCTCCTCTACTCTTGCTCTTAAGAAACCCCAAGTGTGAAGAATGGAAAATAGTGCACTTAGGGTTTGTTTTAAGACCTCATTCATGCTTAAAATGACCAGGGATTTATTTAAATAGGAAACAGACTGGACAAAAATATCCCTTATGAAAATTGTCGCTAGGGTCTACAGACCCCATCTACGAGTCTTAGATGACTCTATAAGTCGTAGAAGGCCCTTTGTAAACTAGGGATCATAAAGTCAGAGTCACTGGAAATTAGCACAAAATCTCATCTTATGAGTCATAATCTATTATACGAATCATAGATGTCCTTTCATAAATAAGGAGCCAGAAATTGGACTTCACTAAAAAAATTTGCAAAACCCTCCTCCACGAGTCGTAAAGGGTTCTTTGAGTCATAAACTTTTCTCATAAATGGAAGGGTTCTGAAACTCAGAGTTACTAAAATTCCCTACGAGACCCCTTTTTATGACTCATTAACCTCTCTACGAGTCGTAATAACTCTCGTAACCTGCTTCTGTAGCTTTTCCTTAGATTTTTCTCAGTATCTCCTGTACATCTAGAGCCATATCAGGTAGGAAAGAATGAAGGGGTGTTACATTATCTTCCCCTTGGGATCATTCATCCTCGAATAAAGAGAAATCTAGGGATTTAGGTCAAGGCATGAATCTCCTTGTGAAATCTAACAATCAATCAGCTCTCAACTCACTCATGTAATCAACTAATCAAGAAATTTAACAAGTAAAACAATCAAGCAGTCAATAATCACATCAATCCTCACTCGGACTCTGGAGCTTTATCGTCTATCATATGGAGAATGAAAAGGATATAAGGAATGGAAGTTAAAGAATTTAGTGGGAATTCTTCATTACCATCAACTCTCTCATCATCAGCAGATAAAAATAAATAAGGATATTTGGTCTTCATGTCTTCCTTAGCCTCCCAAGTAGCTTTATCTAAGAATTGGTTCCTCTACAACACTTTGACAAATATAGCCTCTTTCATCCTCAGCTTTTGAATTTGATGATCAAGGATTTAGATAGGAACCTCCTCATAACTCAGGCTGTCTCTCACTCTAATACTCTCAACAAGCAAAACTATTTTAGATCTCCTAAACACTTCTTGAGCATGGAAATATGAAAGACTGGGTAAATGGCCTCTAGTTCTGATGGTAGCTCCAACTCATATGCTACATTGCCTACTCTCTTTATGATCTGATAAGGGACAATGTACCTCAGACTCAACTTCCCTTTCTTTCCAAATCTCATCACACCTTTCATGGGCGACACTTACAAATACACCCAATCATTGACCGCAAACTCTAAGTCCCTTCTTCTAACATCTGTGTAGGATTTCTATCTACTCTACATAGTCCTCAACCTTTCTTGAATGATCTTCACCTTCCTCATAGTTTAGTGAACCAAGTCTGGCCAATCAACTCTGCTTCACCTACCTCAAACCATCTAATCAATAACCTACACATCCTCCCATATAGGGCTTCATATAGGGCCATCTGAATGCTCGAATCGAAGCTATTATTGTAAGAAAACTCAATCAAAGGCAAATAGTCATCCCAATTACCTTTAGGATCAATGGCACAGGCTTTTAACATATCCTCAAAGGTCTGAATT
>DF360236.1:3124-26094 GCA_000787875.1 Solanum virginianum | reverse complement strand
ATGCACTCTACCTGGCCATCGGTCTGCGGGTGAAAAGCAGTGTGAAGGTACACCTTTGTACCCAAACCCTTCTAAAGAGATTTCAAAAACTGGGTGGTGAACTAGGCTCCTCTATCCGAGATAATGGATAAAGGGACCATGCATTCTAGCAATCTCCCTTATATATAGTCAGGTATAATCCTCAGCATTTTTAGTAGTCTTGAGTGCTAAGAAGTATGCAGGCTTAGTCATCCAATCAACTATCACCCGAATAAAATCATGTTGTCTACAGAACCTCAGTAAACTGATGAAAAAGTCCATGTTAATCATCTCTTGTTTCTATTCTAGAATCTCAAAGGTCTGAGCTACTCCACATGGCCTTTGGTTCTCAACTTTGACTTGCTGGCAATTTAGGCACTTGGAAACAAACTCAACAATATCTCTCTTCATTCTACTCCACCAGTATACTTCCCTCAAGTCATGGTACATCTTAGTTGACGCTGGATGGATGGAATATTTAGAACTGTAGGCCTCTACCATGATCCGCTCTCTAATACAATTAACATTGGGAACACATAATCTACTTTGATACCTCAACACTCCATCTCCTCTTTTGGCAAAACCAATTGCCTTCTACTTATGCACATCCTCCTTCGACTGTAATAAAATAGGGTCTTGATCTTGTTTCTCCTTCACCTCCACTACTAGAGATGATGCAGATCCATTATGCACAAGAACTCCTTCTTGGTCTGATTCCTCTAATTGGACTCCCAATCGTGCCAGTCTATGAACCTCTTTGGCAAACTCTCTCTTCTCCTCTTCCACATGGGTGGTGCTTCCCATGGACATCCTGCTAAGTGCATCCGCAACCATATTAGCTTTACCTAGGTGATAGAGGATGATCATGTCATAGTCCTTAAGTAACTCAAGACATCTCCTCTGCCTCAAGTTAAAATCCTTCTAGGTGAAGACATATTGTAGGCTTTTGTGGTTTGTAGATACATCAACATGTGCTCCATATAGATATTGGCACTATAATTTGAGAGCAAACACCACTGTCGCCAACTTTAAGTTATGAGTAGGATAATTTTCGCATGCACTTTAAGCTATCTAGAAGCATAGGTGACAACATTTCCCTTTTGCATCAACACACATCCTAATCCCACTCTCGATGCATCGCAGTAGATAATAAATCCATCTATTCCACCAGGCAAGGTTAACACTGGTGCACTAGTTAACCTCATCTTCAACTCTTGAAACCTTGTTTCATATTCATTAGACCATTGAAATTTGACCTTCTTCTGAATCAATTTGGTCAACAGTGCAGATATGGAAGAAAACCCCTCAACAAACCTTCAACAATAGCCAGTGAATCCTAAAAAGTTTCTTATATTGGTTAGTGAGGTTGGTTTGGGCCAATTCTTAACCACCTCAATCTTTTGAGTATCCACTCAAGTTCCATCTTGAAAAATCAAATAACCTAAGAAAGCCACATATTTGAGCCAAAATTCACACTTAGAAAACTTTGCATATAACTCATTGTCTTAGAGTGTTTGCAAAGCGATTCTAAGGGGATTAGCATGCTCCTCCTTATCTCTAGAATACATCAAAATATTGTCAATAAACACAATCATGAACATGTCTAGATATTGTCTGAATACTCTATTCATCAAGTCCATAAAAGCTGCTAGTGTATTTGTCAACCCAAATGACATCACCAAGAACTCAAAGTGATTATATTGAGTTTGAAAACCCATCTTCGGGATGCCTCACTTTCAACTGATGATAGCCTAATGTGAGGTCTATCTTAGAGAAAACAGTGGCATCCTAAAGTTGGTCGAACAAATCATCACTCCTTGGAAGGGGATATTTATTCTTGATGGTCATCTTATTCAACTGACCATAGTCAATACACATCCTAAGGGAACCATCCTTCTTTTGCATGAACAAAATCGGAGCACCCCATGGAGAGACACTCGGCCTTATATACCCTTTCTCTAACAAATCCCTCAACTACTCTAATTCTTTCAACTCTGTAGGGGTCACCCTATATGGTGGGATAGAGATAGGTTGGGTGTCAGGAAGAACATCAATCCTGAGTCGATCTCCCTATCAGGAGGGGCTCTGAGCAGATCATCAGGGAACACATCAAGAAACTCACTCACAATTGAGATAGACTCAAGAGTAGGGGACTCAACATCATCAGTCTTGACTCACACGAGGTGATAGATACATCCTTTAGAAATCAATTGTCGGGCCTTGAGGTAAGAAATAAACTCACCCTTTAGCATAATGAAATCTCCTTTCCACTTAATAATAGGCTCATTCAGAAACTAAAATTTGACAATTCAGGTTTGGCAATCAATAGTGGCATAACAATGTGAAGCTAGTCCATACCAAGGATTTCATCTAAATTGACCATCTCTAACTCAATCAAATCAATAAGAGTATCCCTATGGTAGATGGACACCACATAATCTTTATAGATTCTATCAGCTTGAGTGAACTCATTAACAGGAGTAGAGATAATAATGGCTCAAGCAAGCACTCAAAAAGAATCTCAAATCTACTCGCCATATATGGAGTCACAAAAGAACAAGTTGCACCTGGATCAAGTAAAGCATAACAAGGAAAGGTAAATTCTCAAAGTATACCCATCACAATATTTGGTGCAACCTCCTGATCCTACTGGTTTCCCATTAAATACAAATAGTTTGTCCCATCACTTGCTCCTGATGTAATACGTCTCTAATTACCCCTCACTAGTGGTGTTATGATAGAAGTGTGGGCCTTATTGCCCCACATCGAATAATCTCTCTAAAAATGGCCTAGCTGACCACTCCTGTAGCAACCATTCCCTCTATCTTTACACTCTCCTAGATGCATCTAGCCACAACTCCCATAAGGTGGCTTTCCTCTAGAGCCAAGGGTCGTACTTGCTTGAGACTGTACACCTTACGCCTTAAAGCTTGGCTGACTTTGGGACCTCTGATCATATCTTTGGCTTGAGGCTAGTGCACTAGCTGAAGATGGTGCATAGCTAGAGGACCTCTTCTAGAAATACGACTTATCTCCCTTACCCTGCTTAGTCTGGGCAGGCTCGAGACCTGCTGATCTAGCCTTTTTACTCAAATGCTCCTCTCTGTCTTTCTTCTTATCTTCCTCAGTTTGTTGTACATAGACCATCATTATGGAGATATATATACCTGGAATCAATAATGCCACCTTGCACTCTCTCTTCACCTACTTACCTAACCCAGATACAAATTTCCTCATCATCGCCCTCAAATCCAAAATCATCTCTAGAGCATACCTGGACAACTGGATGAATTTAAATCTATACTCTTTAACAGTCATACCCTCATGTTTCAAATTCACAAACTCCTTGACCTGGCCTCTCACAACTCCTGTGGGAAGAAATGATTGAGGAACGCAATCTCAAACTCATCCCAGGTAGTAGGCTCAGCATTCTCACCTTGACTCTACCACACATTAGCCATATCCTTGAGCTAATAGGCAGTGAGCTCAACTCTCTCAGTCTCAATCGCATGCATGGTTTTTAGTACCTTCTACATCTTATCAATGAAGTTCTGAGGGTCCTCCTCAACCTTGGACCCAATGTAGAAAGGTGGCTTCATCCTAAGAAAGTCTCTCAATCTGGAGGCAACCGTAGGCTTATGAGAGCTAGAACTAGGAGTCTGTGAACCTTGGTTCCCACTCTAAGTAGCTACCAAGTGTGTGAGAATGGCAATAGCTCCTCTAAAGTCAGCCGCAGTAGTTGGAGAAGTGTCACAACCTAAGCCTAGACGTGACTAGCAAATAGGAAACCCGAAGGAACCCCAAACAAGCCTCATAGCATATCATTACACATCCTTGGTCGCAGAAGCAATTAGAATGATAATAAGAGATAAACATAAATAAGGGAAATTGGGTCTAAGGATAACTCCCATATCATAAACGTCAAGATTCAATAGAGTCAAAGCTTATAACATAGATACATAATATGTCCAACAACACCTCTACTACTTAGATAAGAGTAGTGGCCAAGACAAATTAACCGAAATCACCCTCATAGTCAATACATAAGTCAAAAAAAGAAAGTCTTAATACATAACAAGAGATTATAAGTAACGTCCCCAGAATGGAGGACTCACCAACAAGCTTGATAGAAGTCATACTAGCCACGTGGAGGATGAGGATGATCAAGCGGTACATCGGTTCCTACATGGTGACATCATGTAGGCATAGAATAGGCGTTAGTACATTTGAATATACTATGTAGGATGCAATGCAACAAGAGGTAGGCATTGTAGGTAAAATGCATAATCATAAGCAATGAATATCATTCTGACAATATGGCAAGTACGAATGATTCTTGAAGTAAAATCATGCTTATATAAATCATAATACGAGTGTAAGCAGTGACCATTATAGTGCAAGCCAAGGCCTGCCATGCCAAGAAAAATAATTTTGGTGAAACTTTACAAATACAGTAGTTGTTCACGATAGGTCCGCGATGCCGACCTAATTTGTACTAGTTCAAAAATTTCCAAAAATTATTCTTTTTACTCCATGGTAATTGAGTAATAATCCTATACCTATATATACAAAGATCCCTTATTGTCTAGCCGTTTTGAGCCCTAAAAACCAACCAAAAACCTCTCAAAATTATCAAATTCACCATTCATTCTCAAGGTTTTCAAGAAGTCTTATTAGAATTCAAGGAAACCAAGTCAAGCCCCAAGTCTTCCTCAAGATTCAAGTGTCCCAATCTCTTTCTGGGTCGAAAGATTTCATTCAAGCTTCAAGTCTCCATTTCAAAGCCTCTTCAAGAAGCTCTCCAAAGTCAAGGTATGTGGGTTTCTTTCATGGGTTTCTTTCATGGGTTCCTTTCACCCATGATACCTAAGATTCCTTTTACTCTAATTTGCATAATTTAAAGTTGATTTTACAAATGGGTTTACTAGTATGAACATGTCTATGAACTATGTTAAAGCTATACAAATTTGTGATTGTTTTGATATATTTTGAGCTATAAATCTTAGATCTATGGTAAGATTTGATGAGGGGTTTTGATGTATATTTCTTGGGGGTGTTGCAAGGTGTTGATTAATGATTTTACAATAGATTTTCTTTTATAATTTTATCTCTAAATTGCATGGTTATATACTACCATTTCACACCTACCAAGCGTTTGATAAAATATCTGGTTATGGTTTCTTGAGGAATTGAAGGTCAAAACATGAGATATGATATGATTGATATTATGATGATGTTAGAAGCTTATGTATATGATATAACCAAGCTTATGTATATGATATAACTAATATAAAGTGTTGCATTAGACCATGTTCAATTCAGGGAGACTAAGCGTCTGAATAACCTAGATGGGGGGTTTGTACTCATCAACCTAGTGAGTGGTTTATACCTCACCACCTAAGTGATAGGGCAGAATCATCACTAAACTAGTGAGGGGTTTGTGTCTCACCACCTAAGTGATGGGGTGGCATCATCACTAACCTATGAGGGGTTCGTATTTCACCACCTAAGTGATGGGGCGGCATCATCACTAACCTAGTAAGGGGTTTGTACTTCACCACCTAAATGATGGGGTGTCATCATCACTATTCTAGTGAGGGGTTTGTACCTCACAAACTAAGTGATAGGGCTGCATCATCACTAAGCTAGTGAGGGGTTTGTACTTTACCACCAAAGTGATGGGGTGGCATTATCACTAACCTAGTTAGGGATTTGTACCTCACCACCTAAGTGATGGGGCGGCAACATCACTAACCTACTAAGGGGTTTATTCCTTTGAAAGCTAGCTTGGTCTGTTTTACATATATGTTATCCTATATAAGTATGAGTGACTTAAGCATTGATCATACATGTTATATTATTATATAATGTCTATTGACTATTGTTATGCATTTTGATTATGATGCCTATCTTTTGTTGCGTTGCATCATACATTCTTAGTACATTCAAATATACTAACGCATACTCTTGCCTATATGATATCGTCATGTAGGAATTGGAGCCCAAGTTGATCATCCTTCTTTTTCTCATGGCTAGTTTGGTACTACTCAAGCTGGTCGGTGAGTCCTCCATTTTGAGGATGTTGTTCTATTTTCTCTAATTATATATTGAGATACTCTTTATTTCTATTTTGACTATGAGGGTGAGCCTGATTGCATTGTCTCAGCCCCCGCTCTTATCTTTGTAGTAGAGGTTTTGTTGGACATACTTTATATATATGTTATGAGCCTCGACTCTTTTGTCTCTTAGTGTTGATGTTATGCAAGCTTTCCCTTAATCGCTTGTCCTAATTCCTAAACTTTTACATGTTACTTAAGTATTCATCTCTCTCTCTTAGTCTCAATTCTCCTTGTGTATTTCTACTCTTTTATGTCACTTACATGCTTTCCCAACCAATGATGTGTAATGATAAGTTAAGAGGCTTGTTTGGGGATCCTTCGGGATTCCCATTCGCCATGTCACGTCTAGGCCCTATCTGGGGTCATGACAAAGTTGGTATTAAAGCACTAGGTTGTTACATTCTCAGAGTCTAACACACTGCATCAATTAGAGTCTTATTCATGGTTATATTGTACACCACAACTATGAGTAGGAGGCTATGAGGCATTCTAGGAAATGTTTCACTTTTTCATGATCCATGTCATGCAATAGAGTTAGGTCCCCTAGGACTTATTGCTAATCCCTAATTGTTATATTTTAGGATATGTCTCAAGCTACTCAAGATGGTGATATGTTGAATGCGGAGGTTCGTAATGCTCTATGGGTAATGTTTAAAGTAGTTGCAACATTGGTAACTCAACTCAATCAACAAGTGGGTGCTCCTGAGACTTCTAGTGGTGGGGGAGAGGTAGTGAGGCCAAGAAGGCCTATATTGAGGGTAAGTTCCAAAGCTCGAAGGAGAGAGATAGAGGTGATATGGTGCCTTATGCTAGGTGCCCAAAATGTGTTAGAGGCCATGATGGCCCATGCTTGAGAGGCACTTATGCTTGTTATGGTTGTGGAGAGATAGGTCATATGATAAAGGAGTGTCTCATAAGTGTAAAAGAGGTAAAAGAGGTGATGGTGGATGACTAATCCCAAGTGTTGAGGGTGTGGGAAGAACCATGGTGGCCCATGTTAGAGGAACACTACTTCTTGCTTTTGATGTAGTAAAGTGGATCACAAGCTAGTAGATTTTCCATTTGTTCGAAGGGGGTGTAAAGGTGGTCGACTTTTGGATCGAAGTGATCATGTTGATCAAGTGGCTCAAGGAGGGTATGGGATGCCCGATGCTATTACCAGTAAGTTAAAGTTCCTTTGGCTTTGATTTGCATCATTGATAGGCCTAGTGTGCCATTGTTTCTTCTCTATTCTTTTTGGTTGCTAGTGGGGCTTCTTGTGTACCCAAGCTGTTGTGTAGACCTTAGATGTCTATCCTTTTGTTGAGTATATAGTTGCTAGGAGGTTCATAGGTATTGATCCAAGTTTGTATTGCATTAGGTCTTGCTTTATGGCTTGTTGGAGTTGGTATGGTGGATTTTGAAGTCATTATAGGGATGGAATAGTTGTATGCATATTTTGTCTTCGTGGATGATAGAACCCATAGAGTTAGATCCCGACTCCCTAATGAGCCCATCATTGAGTGGGAGGTGGTCAAGTGGTAGCAAGGGAGGTAGGTTCAATTCATGTCTTAAGGTGCAATTGATCTCTAAGGGGTTGCATTTATCATTTTGCAAGAGTTAGGGGTATTAAACCTAAGGTATTTTCTATTGAGATGTTGCCGATAATCAACGAGTTCTTGAGAGTCATTTCTGATATTTTGAAATTGGGGTAGTGTCTTTTGGTTTGACTAGTGTATTGGCTATGCCTATTATCTCATGAATAAGATCTTTAGTCCCTACTCTATTAGCTTTATGGTGGTTTTGGTATGCTGGTTCTTTTCCCTATGTGAGGAAGTGCATGTGACTCATTTGAGGGTAGTACCACAAAGTTAAAGGAAGAAAGATGGATGCTAAATAGGAGAAATGGGAGTTTGGGTTGTAAGAGGTTGCCTTCCTAGGTCGAGTGGTGTCGGTTGATGGTATTAAGGTAAACTCTAGTAAGATGAAGGTGATTAAAGATTAGCCTATGCCTTAACTTCATCAGATATTATGAGCTTATTGGACTTAGCAGGCTATTACCAGAGTTTGTGAATAGGTTCCCTTCTATTGCTTCTCCTATGACTTAGTTAACCCTAAGTAAGGCCAATGTTGTGACCAAACTTTTGAGTAGGGTGATTTGATAGGTACGAGAGTTGCTATTTCTTGTGTTATTCCTTTGTGCTAATAGGACCCATGTGTGTGCCCCGGAAGGCTACGTAAGTATATTGTGGCTAGGAGGGGTCTATAGGGGTTGCCCCATTTGCATGAGGTATTTTTTCGTGGTCTTGATGAGCATGGTGGGTTTGGAGGTCTTGGGGTGGATTGGTTACATGCACATCATGCTTTCAATAAGTGTATAACCTGTAAGGTTGTAATATAATGGTTAACGATGGTCGATCTATTTGGTTAACTACAATGGGATAGTCACTTCTCTAAGCTTGATCTTTGTTTCGTGTTTTGTCTCTAAGTGAGGATGAGGGTAGGTGACATCCCTAAGTGTCTTTCCAGACTAGGGGTGAGCATTGAGTATTTTTGGAGTTGTTTGATTGGCTTATGCACTGGCTATGTATATAGGTTTCATGAATAGGGTCTTAAAACGCTACCTTGACTTATTTGTAGTGGCCTCTAGTGGTGGAACATTGATTTGTGTAGAGCTTGTGAATCATTTCAGGGTAGTGTTGCAAGTCTTGGAGGATGAGAGGTTGTTTGCTAAATACGATATGTGTGCATTGAGGATAACAAGAAGGTGGTTAGAACTCCTTGAGGATTATGATATGAGTATGAATTATTTCCCTGTTGAGGCTAATATTGTGGTTTGTGCTCTAAGTAGGGTGCCTATGGGTTGCCTAGCATATGTGGATAATGGTGGCAAAGAGGAGACTAGTGGGGTCCATCGATTGATTAGATTGGAAGTTAGGTTGAGGGAAGTTGAGAATAGCAGTATAGTGTTCTTGGTGGTTCCAAATCTTCTTTGGTTGAGGAGGTCTAGTTTAAGCAAGGCCTTGATTTTGCCTTATTAGAGTTGGAAGTTTTGGATGGAAAGATGGTAGAGTGGAGGTTGTTTCCCAAGGGGGAGATGGTAGTTCGTGGGAACAAGTGGAATAGGTGTGGTTAAGGTTAATAAATGAGTTATGGTTGTGAGTTCTTTTAAAGTGTACAAGAAGTTTGTAAGGTTGTATATGGATGAGATTTGCCAAGGGATGTGGATGTGGTTCGTCCGGTTCTTCTTAAGAGGAAGTTGGAAAGGTTGCATATGTTTGGGATTTGCCTAAGGATATGGATATGGTTCGTTCGATTCTTCATGCTTCTTTGATTGAGGGGATGTGTTGGTGACTCTAGTGCTATAGAACTCTTTGGGGTTGTAGGTGTTGTGGAAGGATAAGTTGGCTTAGGAGAAGGCCTCGGTGGAGGTATTAGATGGATGGGTGGAAAGGTGGTGTTCGTTAAGGCCCTTTTGAAAGGATTATCAAGTCAAAGGTTTCTCTAAGGAAGCCAAAGAGGTCTTAATGGAGAGATATTCGTACCTCATTCACTCCATTCAAGCCTAAGATAATGACTAAGTCCTTCATGTGATTCCAAGTCGCATGTTTCAGCCCCTATATCATTTGCATGCATTAATGTTTATGTTGACAAGTTCATGATGATTTTTACGCTTATGTTAAGATTTCAAAATGGTGTTTAAATGCATTGTTGCATCCTTTTGTGGGCTAAAATTATCTTATTCATGTCTCTAATATACGTTCCTTTTACATTCAGGGATGAATGTTCCCAAGGGGGAGATATTGAAACGTCCCACACTTGCCTAGGAATGCCGCCCCTCCACGTAGCTCGGAAAGACACCATTTATTTTCGATACACAACATATGAGGAAAATATAGAGTGCATTGAAACACCCCTCAATGTAGCTCGAAAATACCCTTTGATGAATATTTTTTTTAATATCTCAAAATTCGTGTAGAATTTAAAAAATCCGACCTCATATTCTTGTTCAGAGGGAAAAATTATGTGGGAAAACAAGTACCTACAAGGTATTCTTTGTCCATGCCAACAAAAATATTTTTGGTGAAACTTAACAAAAACAGTAGTTGTCTGTGATAGGTCCACAACGTGGACTAGTTCAAAAATTTTCTTTTTACTAGGGCAATTGGGTAATTACCCTATACCTATATACATGAAGATCCCTCATTGTCTAGCCATTTTGAGCCCTAAAAACAACTAAAAACCTCTCAAAATCCTCTCTAATCTTCACTAAATTCTCCATTCATTCTCAAGGTTTTCAAGAAGTTGGAATTCAAGGAAACCAAGTCAAGCCCCAAGTCTTCCTCAAGATTCAAGTTTCCCAATCTCTTTTTCAATCTAAAGATTTCATTAGAGCTTCAAGTCTCCACTTCAAATCTTCTTCAAGAAGCTCTCCAACGTCAAGGTATGTGGGTTTCTTTCATGGGTTCCTTTCACCCATGATACCCAAGCTTCCATTTAATCTAATTTGCATGATTTAAAGTTGATTTTACAAATGGGTTTACTAGTATGAACATGTCTATGAACTATGTTAAAGCTATATAAACTTGTGATTGTTTTGATATATCTTGAGCTATAAATCTTGGATCTACCGTAAGATTTGATGAGGGCTTTTAATGTATATTTCATGGGGGTGTTGCAAAATGTTGATTGATGGTTTTAAAATGAATTTTCTTACATGATTTTATCTCTAAATTGGATGATTTTATACTACCATTTCACACCTGCCAAGTGTTTGATAAAATGCTCGATTGTGGTTTCTTGAGGAATTGAAGGTCAAAAGCATGAGATATGATATAATTGATGTTATGATGATGAAAAAAGCTTATGTATATGATATAACCAATATAAAGTGTTGCATTAGACCATGCCAATCTGGGGGGACTAAGAGTTCGAATAACCTAGATAACTCATAAATAACCAATATAAAGTGTTGCATTAGACCATGCCAATCTGGGGGGACTAAGAGTTCGAATAACCTAGATGGGGGTTTGTACGCATTAACCTAGTGAGGAGTTTGTACCTCACCACCTAAGTGATGGGGCGGCATCATGACTAACCTAGTGAGAGGTGTGTACCTCACCACATAAGTGATGGGGCAGCATCATCACTATCCTAGAGAGGGGTTTGTACCTCACCACCTAAGTGATGGGGTGGCATCATCACTAACCTATTGAGGGGTTTGTACTCCACCACCTAAGTGATGGGGCGGCATCATGACTAACCTAGCGAGGGGTTTGTACCTCACAACTAAGTGATGGGGCAGCTTCATCACTAACCTAGTGAGGGGTTTATACTTCACCACCTAAGGGATAGGGGTGGCACCATTACTAACCTAGTGAAGGGTTTGTACCTCACCACCTAAGTGATGGGGCGGCATCATCACGACTCTACTAAGAGGTTTGTACCTTGGAAAGCTAGCTTGGTCTCTTCTATACATATATATCCTATATAAGCATGAGTTACTTAAGCATGTTTTACTTAAGTATTTATCATACATGCCATATTGTTATATGATGTCTATTGGCTATTGTTATGCATTTTGATTATGATGCCTATCTTTTGTTGCATTGCATCATACATACTTATTATATTCAAACGTACTAACGCATACTCTTGCCTATATGATATCACCATGTAGGAACTGAAGCCCAAGTTGATCATCCTTGTCCTCCATGTGGCTAGTTCGGTACTACTCAAGCTGGTTGGTGAGTCCTCCATTCCAGGGACATTGGTCTATGCTTCTCTAATTATGGATTGAGACACTCCTCTTTATTTCTATTTTGACTATGAGGGTGAGCCTAATTGCATTGTTTTGGCCCCTACTCTTATCTATATAGTAGAGGTGTTGTTGGACATGTTATGTATCTATGTTATGAGCCTCGACTCTTTTGTCTCTTGGTGTTGATGTTATGCAAGCTTTTCCTTAGTCCCTTGCCCTTATTCCTAAACTTTTACATATTACTTAAGTATTCATCTCTCTCCCTTAGTCCCAATTCTCCTTGTGTATTTCTACTCTTTTATGTCATTTACATGCTTCCGCGACCAATGATATGTAATGATAAGTTAAGAGGCTTGTTTGGAGACCCTTCGGGCTCCACATTCCTCGTGTCACGTCTAGGCCCTATTTTGGGTTGTGATATATCTTGGGCTCAACTTGCCCTTCTTACCAAAATGGACCACACCATTGTTGGGTGACACCTTCAAGTAGACCCAATCACTAACCTTGAACTTAAGATCCCCTTCTCCTCACGTCGGCGTAAGACTTTTGATGACTTTGGGCCGTCTTTAACCTTTCTATAATCATTCTAACCTTTTCAAGAGCCTCCATAACCAGATCTTCTCCTAACAAGCCGACCTTACCAACCTCAAACCACCCCACTGGTGATCTACAACGCCTACCATAGAGGGCCTCAAAAGGGGCTATACCGATGCTAGAATGATATCTATTGTTGTAGGCAAACTCAATCAACTAAAGATGATCGGCCCAAGTACCTTTAAGCTCCAACACACATGCTCTAAGCATATCCTCAAGGGTTTGGATGGTTCTTTCAGCTTGGCCATCCGTTTGAGAGTGGAAGGCCGTAGAAAGCTTAACTCTAGTACCAAGACCCCTTTGAAAGGACCTCCAAAAGTGTGAAGTGAAGTGTGCCCCACGATTCGATATGATGGAAAAAGAAACCCCATGCAACCTTACCAAGTCATAAATACAACCTTGCATTATATTCAGCCCTATATGTGGTCTTAACCAGTAGAAAGTGAGCCAATTGTCATCCTATCAACCACCACCCAAATGGAATAAAATCCCCTTCTAGTCTTACGCAACCTAACCACAAAATCCATATTAATCACCTCCCACTTCCGAGTAGGAATCTCAATGCCTTAGGTTAGGACACTCGGCCTTTGATGTTCGGCTTTGACTTATTGACAACTATGACAACCGGAAACAAATTTGGCAATGTCCCTTTTCATGCCTCCCCACCAATATACATCTCTCAAGTCTCTATACATTTTGGTGGAACCGGGGTGGATAGAATAAGAAGAGTTATGGGCCTCATCAAGGATCTTTTCTATAAAACCATCAAAACATGGTACATACAACCTACCTTGGTACCTAAGGGCACTATCTCTTGCTTAGGAGAAAACCTCCACCTTGCCCTCTTTCACCAAGGCCTTCAATTCTGACAAGGAAGGATTAAGATCTTGTTTTCTCTCCCCCTTAGGAGAAAACCTCCACCTTGCCCTCTTTCACCAAGGCCTTTAATACTAATAAGGAGGGATCAAGATCTTTTTCTTCCATCACCTCATCAACCAAAGAAAACTTAGAACCATCAACGACAACCACACTACTATTACCAACCTCTTTCAACCTAACCCCTAACCTAGTCAACCGATGTACATCCCTAGCCACCTCTTTGTCACCACCATCAACATGAGCTAGGCTACCCATAAACACCCTACTCAAGGCATCCTCCACCATATTTGCCTTACCGAGATGGTAATGCACACTCATATCATAGTCCTTAAGAAGTTCTAATCATCTCCTTTTCCTCAAGTTGAGATCCTTTTAAGTGAGGAAATATTGTAGGCTCTTATGATCGATGAACATATCAACATACACCCCATGCAAGTAATGAAGATAAATCTTTAATGCAAACATAATGGCGGCTAACTCAAGATCATGGGTAGGGTAGTTCTTTTCATGCACTTTGAGTTGTCTAGAAGCATAGGCTATGACCTTACAATTTTGCATTAACACACAACCCAAACCAATCCGGGAAGCATCACAATACACAACAAATCCCTTAAGCCCATCCGGTAGTGACAATATATGAGCAAACACAAGCTTATCTTTCAATGTTTGGAAACTCCTTTCATATTCATCGGACCACACAAACTTGGCCTTCTTTTGAGTCAATTTTGTCATAGGAGAAGAAGTAGAAGAGAACCTATTCACAAACCTTCAATAATAACCCTCTAGACCTAAGAAACTCCTAATGTCCGATGGGTTCAATGGTCTAGGCCAATTTCTAATCATATCCATCTTTTTAGGATCCACCTTTATACCATCCCCTACACCACATGCCCTTGGAAAGCAACCTCCTTCAGCCAAAATTCACACTTTTCATATTTAGCATACAATGTCTCCTCCCTCAATCTTCGCAACACAACCCTCAAATGAGCCCTATGCTCCTTCTCACCACAAGAATAGATCAAAATATTATCAATGAAGACCACAACAAAAGAATCAAGGTAGGGTTTCAAGACCCTATTCATTAGATCCACAAAGATGGCCGGTGCATTGGTTAACCCAAATGACATCACCATAAATTCATAATGCCCATGCCTAGTCTGGAAGGCCATCTTGGGAATATCACACTCTCCCACTTTCACTTGATGATAGTCGGACCAAAAAATCTATCTTAAATAAATAGCTAGCCCCTTGCAATTGGTCAAACAAATCATCGATCCTTGGAAGAGGATACCTATTCTTAATGGTAACCCTATTGAGTTATCGGTAGTCAATACACATCCTAAGATAACCATCCTTCTTTTTCACAAACAACACCAGAGCACCCCAAGGGGATTGGCTAGGCCTAATAAATCCCTTCTCCAACAAGTCCCTTAATTGTTCCTTCAACTCTTTCAACTTTGACGGGGCCATATGGTAAGGGGGAATAGAAATGGGTTGAGTATTAGGGAGGTGGTCTAAGCCAAAGTCTATTTTCCTTTTGGAAGGAACACCAAGAAGGCCATTTGGGAAGACATCAAGAAACTTATTTACAACCAAAACTGACTCTATGGATAGGACTTTAGACTCCATATCCCTAACCCTCACAAGATGGTAAAGACACCCCTTAGAGATCAACTTACAGGCTTTAATGCAAAAGATGAATCTACCTTTGACCACCATATCTTGACTTTCTCACTCAAGGATGGGTTTATTTGGAAATTGGAATTTGACCCTACGAGTTCTATAATCAATAGAAGCATAATATGCATGCAACCAATCCATCCCAATAATAATATCAAAATCAACCATGTCTAATTCAATAAGATCATAAGGTAATATTTTGTGCAAAATGCAAATAGGAGAACTTCTATAAACTTTCCTAGCAACAATAGATGTACCGATAGGAGTAGACACCTCCTATGAATCATGTAATAACTCGGGGTCAACATGGAACGTTTTAGCAATAAAGAGGATAACAAAAGAAAGAGTGGCACCCAGATCAATGTATACACATCAAAGTCAAAGATTTTCAACATACCAATAACAACATCGGGGACTTCATCAACCCCTTACCTCCTAAGCAAAGCATAGAACCAGTTGTGCCTTGAAGCACCATCTTGTCGGCCACCTCTCCCCAATGGAACCGCATTAACACCTTGTGGATGAACCTCCTTGTCTTTGTTACGGTTTTGAGGGAAATCTATCGCCTTATGCCCAACTCCCCACAACTATAACAAGCACCAAAATTCTTCAAATATGGGCCACCATGACCCTTACCACACTTCGAACATACATCAATGGGAGCCACACCCCTAGCACCTTGGGCTATCAAAAGATCATTTGCAACCCTTTTATTAACTGTATGAGTAGACCTTTGGCCTACATAGAACTGGCTACTCCTTTGGAATTTAGCCTCGAAACAGGCCCTCTTGTCCTCCTGCTCCCTCCTCTTCCTCAATTTATCCTCTTCCATTTGCTTGGTGCAGGTCATCAAATATGATAAGTCCATGTCACTAATCAACATGACAGATCGACATTCTTCGATAACCAAGTGGAAAAGACCTATCATAAATTTATTTATCCTAGATCTCGAGTTGGCTACCGAATACGGAGCATACTTAGAGAGTTGGGTAAACTTGAGGGCATACTCCCTCACACTCATAGACCCTTGTCTCAAATTTATAAATTCCACCAACTTAGTTTCCCTAAGTTCAAGGGGGAAGAATCGATTAAGGAGGCCACCTTGAACTCCTCCAAAAGCACCACATAGTTAACTCCCTTTTCCTCCTTCCATTGGTTATACCATATTTGTGCTATCCCTTTGAGTTGGTAGGCTGCCAACTCCACCTTATCCTCCGGCTTCACACCCATAATGGACAAAATTTTGTAGACCTCATCAATGAACCCTTGGGGGTCCTTACTTACCTTTGACCCATGGAATTTCAGGGAATTCATTCTCATGAACTCTCTCACCCGAGAGGCTGGTGTAGGTGCATGAGGGGCTTGGGCCCCTTGGTTGGCTTGATTTGTCACCACTTGTGCAAGCAAGGTGAGAGCATCCCTGAGCTCTCCATTGGCCAGTTGCTCTTCGGGCGTACTGGCTCGTTTTCTCCTTGTATTAGGCATGATCTAGCATAGCAAGGAATAATTGTTAGGGGAAAAACTTACTTCAACTCTATAGCATGACTTACAACTTAAAGAAGGTAAACATTTCATAAAACATGTCATAGCCTCCTACTCATACTTGTGGTGCGCAACACAACTATGAATAAGACTCTAATCAACGCAGTGTGTTAGACTCCGAGGATCTAACAACCTAGTGCTCTGGTACCACTTTTGTCACGACCCAAGCCTAGGGCCTAGATATGATCGATAAATGGAGAACCCGAAGGAACCCCAAACAAGCCTCATAGCATATTATTACACATCCTTGGCCACGTAAGCAATTAGAATGACAACAAGAGATAAACGTAAACAAAGGAAATTGGGACTAAGGGTAACTTCCATAACATAAACATCAAGAGTCAATAGAGTCAAAGCTAATAGCATAGATACATAACATGTCCAACAACACCTCTATAACTTAGATAAGAGTGGGGGCCAAGACAAAGCAATCGGGGTCACCCTCATAGTCAATACATAAGTCTAAATGAGAAAGTCTTAATACATAACAAGAGATCATAAGTAACGTCCTCGAAATATAAGACACACCAATAAGCTTGATAGAAGTCGTACTAGCCATGTGGAGGAGGAGGATGATCAAGTGGTACATTGGTTCCTACATGGTGACATCATGTAGGCATAGAGTATGCATTAGGATGCAATGCAACAAGAGGTAGGCATTAAGGCAAAATGCATAATCATAAGCAATGAATAACATACTAACAATATGACATGTATGAATGAAGCTTGAAGTAAAACCATGCTTATATAGTTCATAATGAGTGTAAGGACAGACCATTATAATGCAAACCAAGGCCTACCACCCCATTGGATAGGCGCATGAGGTATGAACCCCTTCATGAGGTTGACAGAGTCCAAACCCCACATTAAGGTTGATAGGTACCAACCCCTAACAAGGTTACTAGGCCTACCACCCCCCTGAGCTAGGTGACCAAGGTACCAACCCCTCAATAGGTTACCCGAGCCTACAACCCTGGAGCTAGGCTTGGTCATCCCCAACACTATATAGAGATAATATCATATATATACACACTTCTTTCATCATCATAGGCATACATTTCTTTCATCATCATTCCATCATCATCTAATTATCATATAGTCATTCAACTTATAAGTCATACATTGGACCTTCAATTCCTCAAGAATCCATAACCGGACATTTTATTAAACACTTAGAGGGTGTGTAATACTAGTGTAAACCATGCAATTCAAGAGTGAAATCATGCTAGAAAAATCAGTGTAAAGCCATCACTAGATACTTGGTAACACCCTCAAACAATATAGATCAAGACCCTTCATAAATTTCCATAATAGGCCTTAGATTCATAGCTCCAAACACAGTAAAACAGTCACAATTTCTTAAACCCCAACATACTGTGCAATGAATTTCATAATAAATAAGACCCATGAAATATTAACTTTAAATCTTGTAATTTTGAGTAAAAGAGCTTGGGTATAATAGGTGAAATGAACCCATAAAAGAAACCCACATACCTTACGTTGGAGATGAACTTGATGAAGATTGGAGATGGAAGAGGAAATACTTAGATCCGGAGAGGGTTTTGAGACTTGAGTTTAGGAGTAAAATATTTGGTTAAGTGTTTGAATGATTATTGGGGAATGTGTAGAATGATATGAGGGTGAAAAATGATTAACTATAGGTATTTTCACGTTTGGGAACACTTAGGCCCAAGACTCGAAAGTCTTGGACCATACAAAATTAACTAGCCAGGAAAATATATAGGTCCACATCCTATTGTGAAAATAAGATTTCTTCTTCTGTGTGCCTTAGCCGCGTTACGCTAGGGGCGTACAAACCTCACTAGGATTTGCATTCTTGTAAAAATTGAAATTGCTGATCGATTTCTCTTAAATCGGGGTTAGACCCATTTTTCAATCAAAATAACCCCTGAACAAGAATATGAAGTTGGATTTTTGATATCACGCATGAATTTTGAGATATATCGAAATTACGATTCTGGGCACTTTCGAGGCACATTTTTGGGTATTTTTTAGGGTCATTACAAGAAGGTGGAAAAGTAGGTGTCACAGGGACACTAGCAGTTCTGTCCAGTCGACCTCAGCCCCTTGTTTCCATCTAAGGAGGCACCTCTGAAGCAGGATTCTCAGCAGTGCTAGTTGAAGCATTCCTCTCAGTTACAATTCATCTAGGAGGCGTGATCTGCAATCGCGTAAGCACGAGTTAGAAAAGAGTTTTATAGATTTTTCAACTCTATCACATGAACTCAGAATAATAAAGACGTGTAACCATTCCTAATGTCCTATAGCCTCTTGCTCATGAAGGGTGGTGCACAAAACACACATAAATAAGACTCTACTAGACACGGCTTCATAGACTCCCTATGCTCTTGAACATGCTCTGATACCAAGTTTGTGACGCCCCAGAAGGGGACCCTTGGTGTGATCGGTACTTGAAGAACCATTTTTTATTCCCCAAGAGAACTACTTGGCCTTATCATCACATTAACTCAACAACGAAAGAATAACTCAAATAGAAAGGCATTATATGAAACGAAATGCAACTCAACTACTCATAGTATTCAGAAAATAAGTTTAGAATACAAAATATTCAATAATTCTCTTCTCAGTGTCTATGAAGCCTCTACTCAACAAGTCTAGGTGGTGTCATGACAGACCCTAAACACCCCTAATCAAGGAAATAAAAGGTATCAAACCAACTCATAAAATAAAAGAGCGCCTCTGGATTGCAAAGAGGGCTCACCAACTTTGGAAGTGTACTGATCTGGACCTCAATGATGCGCGGGCTGAAGTACTCTATCACCTAATGATGCAAACCTAAATGGACATCAGTACATGAAATATACTGGTATATAAAATAGCTCAAGAAAAGTAAAGCTCGACTCACTTATCTCATCAACTCATGCTCGATTAAATATGAAAGTTTGAAGTAAACATTCTTCTAAAGTAAACTCAGAATAATAGACTCAGTAATAAACTCAGTTTGAAAATGTCATGCACAATCAATGTTGCTTGGAAGTTTCTTTAACCGACATACTCTCTACCCACCATAAGTTATGGTGATGTACAACGAATTTGACATTGTTGTCATGCCAACCCTTAAACTTACCATAGAAAAGGCCTATTAACTCTCTCTTAGATCCATAATAAATGTCCACTTATGGGACTAGAGTTGCTAGAATGAGCTATAACGACTATTGTACACTGGCAACATAGTTCTGTAGATTATAGTACATATATATTGTAAGGATCCAGACACTGTACAATTTTGTTGGAGCTTGAAAATTTTGATTTTGGGAATTTTTAGACAAGGTGACACTTCAAGGGAGATCTCAAAGTTCGTGTGAGGTCACACAGCCCCTGTGCCCTCAAGTGAGGTGACACTTGGCCTCAAAATTTGATGTAGGACCTTGAAAGTGGTGATTTTGGTAAGATACACCACACTTACAGCCTCACAGTTCATGTGACACTTCACGGACCATGTGTAGGGCCTGTGTGGTGTCCTTGTCTTGAAATCGCACAGTTTTGGGACCAAGTAAGGTGACATGGCCACTCTCACAGTCCATGCGGAGCTTCATGGGCTATGTGGCCTCCCGTATGGTTTTCAGAGTGAAATTGTTCTATGTATGAGATCTTCAAGTTTAATATAAATTAACTTTCAAGCCTCAATTCAAGCTTATTTATATTGTTTAAGGCCATCATGAGCCTCCTACATCAAGTCAAGTTCAAAGGAATTCTGTTGGCTAAGTTTTTTACAAGTACCGATTGAAGGATCAACTTTAAATGCATATCTCTTAGCACAAAATGAACTGGCTGGCCCTCAAAATATCAAATTAAAGCCCGTTGAATTATCTTTCCAATGTATCTAGTTTCACATCATTTAGGAGTTCATATGAAGAAGTTATGCCCTTTTTTCTAAAGTCTGTCTGGGTTAGATGGGGGGTCTTCACAGATCATGACGACCCTTGAAGGGCTTCATGATCCATGAAGTTGGCCGTGAAGAGTTCTAGGGAAAATTAAAGGGGCATTTTTATTAAGGTATTTTTTATTTTTTGACCCATCCCCAAGGCTTTTTAAGACCTTTAAATCCCCCCTACCCCCTTACATTCCTATACCTCTCCTACACTAATTCAAAACCTTCATTCAAGACTAATTCTCTCAAGTCACTCTAGAATCTATTCCAAAGAACTCATGTGGATTCAAACTTGGGGAATCAAGGAAAATTCAATTCTTCTTCAAATTTCTCTTGGAACCTCTTCATTGGGTCAAGGTATGTGGTTTGATCTTTGGCTTCTTCACCGAAAGAGATTTAAAACTTTTCTAGCACTTTTCATGAATTTTACTCACCTGAAAGTTGGGTTTTCAATTGTCTTGCTTATTAAATTCAATCAATGTATTGGTTATACTTATATATTGTTTTTAAGTTTATTTAAACTATAATATGATGAATTACATAGGGTTTATGAAATTATAAATATGCATGTCCCTTTTCAAAGCTTATTTATGCATGAGTGATTATTTTATGATTTTAAATGTGGATTTAATTGTGTTTTCACTTGAATTTCATATTATATTAATGATTTTAGATTGAATCGAAATTACCCTTATCACTCTTATTTCATGCATAGCATAAGCATCTCATGATTATGGAAATTCATGAAAATTATGAAGTGGATTAAGCCCAATTATGTTTATGATATGATTTTGATAAGATATTGGTTATGACAAGAATGTGATCACATACATGTCTATGATTATGGCTCTTTGAGCATTTTTGGTGCTTGCACCATCTTGTATATGAATGGGCTATTCCTATGCATGAATATTTTGACTATAAATTATGATTTTTGCATTTGAGCCTAAGTATGGTTATTTTGAATGATGTGTGGCCTTTAAGCCATACATCGAATTAGTTTTGGACATGATTATTATCTCTTTGAAAACATGTATATGTATACGTTTAAGTATTCTTGTGGGATAACGACTTAGCACCGATGGATTGGAGGCGTTAGGGCTATCCCCAGGGGCCCTCTCCCTTTCCTTGAACTATGTGCCTAGCATAGGTTCCTTTTCGAAATAGGGTTTCCCGTAAGAAAAGTTGCCCTCGAACTGAGGCTGCCCATAAAGAGAAGATATGATATGTTATGCTATATGTGAAAATTCTATCTGAAATGGAGTTGCCCGTAATGGAGATTGCTTAATTCGAAATAGGGTTGCCCGTAAGGTAAAGTATGGTTTACCTTTGGCAAGTAGACCACCTCTTTACCGATAAGGGGATTTCATCGAGATTTCAAGTAATAGTTCACTTGGCCTTACTTATATCGATTGAGGTCACATCCCCACAATATATGAGCATTTGCATCTTATACATCATGAATTTCATAACATCTTGTTATAATACATTCCTTGCTATATATATCTCTTTCTATATTATGTGCCTTTGCCATCTAACATTGAATGCAAGTTTGCTAAATCTCATGCATTGCACCCCACATACTCAGTACATCTAAATTTACTAGCAAATACTTTTGCACACATGATCTCACCATGTAGGGACCAATGGTTACTTTCTACATCCATATCAGGTAGGAAAGAATTATGGGGTGTTACAGCACCTCAACTTATTTTTAGTTACATAATACTCTTACAACGGTTCACAAGGTACAACATATAAAAACTCTACATAACACATAATTAAGCAGAGGAGAAGCCACCAACTATCTACCTTATGTTGTTTCCGTTTCCATTTTTACTTTGAGGGTGAGCCAGAGATATGTCTTGGCCCTTGTTCCATCTTATTTCTAGAGGCATTGTTGGACAACTTGTAGACTCTTGTCAGATCTATGTGTTGTGTGTTGTATTTGAAGCTTATATTATGGCTATCTATTGGATATGACTATTATGGATTGACTATGAGGATTATTATATATATGTATATTTGATGTGGAAATGTGGAAGATCCTAAGTCCCGAATTGCCTCTATAGAGTGAGTCATACATACCCGCCCCTTAGTATTTATGTGTTACGTGTTATGTGAATCCATGTTAACCCCTTTACCTATGATATCCCTATGGCGTGAGTCTTACTTTCCTATCCCTTAGAACTATATGTTTACTTTTTGAATATGCTTCCGAACTGATGATGTAAATTTTGATACTTTGAGGCTTGTTTGGGGACTCTCGGGTTCTCATTCGCCATGTCACTCCTAGACCCTATGTCTGGGTCGTGACATATATACTCGCTCCCCGCTCAGTGCTCGATACTCCCCCTAAGACTAAAACATGCTCAAATTATCAATCACCTCAATCCTTAATACTCATTCAATCAACTCAAAACTCAATGCTCAATCAATCAACTCAAATCTCAATGCTCAACTTAACTCTATTTCTCATTAGCTC
>DF360237.1:83918-103456 GCA_000787875.1 Solanum virginianum | reverse complement strand
AGTATATGGAATGATCAAAGGGGTTTACCAGAACTAAAAAGCATCATGCTCGTAAGATTGCCAAGTCCTTGTGTGCACTCTACCAAACGCCCAGTTAGTATGTTAATAATTTATTACTCACAGGTGGTAACCATATACCGGTCTAAGAAACAAATCAGGTACTTCTAGGGGATCGAGTTGTGCAAATTCAGCAGGGTTGCCTAGTGCACAACTGCACAACCAGTTTCAACTCCTATGGGATGCACCTTCTGGTTAACTTCAGTAGTATATGACGGTAATCAGAATGATACACTATTGTCTGATATGAGCAGATGCCAAAGGATGATGGAGAAGTTATTTTACATTACTAGCGCTAGGCATGATATTGTGATTGCAGTCCAGGGTTTAATCTAATATATGCAAAAATCCGTGACTATACTGGACCATCAAGTTAAAGAAAAAAAAGAAGAGAAGAGATGATTTGGGAAACAGAATAGCTAATGAGAAAGAGATATCCTCAGTTATTTTTCGTATCTTCAGGTAACACCTCCTTTTAAGCATGAGGTGTGATAGCTAAGTTGATGTCAATGGGTGCTATATTATGAGGACAGGACTCACTTGGTTGTATGACATTCGAGGATGAATGTTCTTAAAGGGGGGAGACTGTTAGAACCCGTATATTGGTGTTTTGGTACCATGGCAAACTTTGAGATTAATAGTGTTATTTTTAGGAAGTTTGACACTTAAGTGCATTTTTGAAGAATTTGAAATTTAAGTTGGAATCTTTGTATAAGTATGTGTCTATGAGCTTATGGACATTTATATTTATTCATGTGTACACTTATAAGACCAAGGATCTTAAGTCTTTCATTATGTATTTACATTTGGAGAAAAAAAATCCAATTCTAGAAACTAAGTGTGTGTGTGGCCTTGTGATTGGTTCAAGTGTTAATTGACCAAGATTTAATTCTTTTAAGTGGCCATGACTTGTTATTATTATACACCTACATACTTATAAGTTACAAGAAGGCCTTATGTTATATTATATATACATATAGGATGCAAGAAAGGCTAGTTCATTTCAACACTTAAAAGAAAAAAAAGACCTCGGATGAACAGTACCATCGCTACAGTACCCTCTCAAGAAAAAATTCTGTGATTTTTGCTTCTTCTCCCAAATTTGAGGCTTCAAGCCTAGTATTTTGAGTTCCCCAAGAATCGTAGAAGCTTTGGTTTGGTGAGGGAGAGCTTGGAAATTCGTATTTGAAGTATTGAAGTTGTGAAAGGGTTTTGAAGGTAAGTTGAAATTTCTCTTCTCTTGAGTTAAATTAAAGGTTTTAAATGTTTTGGATGGTGTTATAATGAAAGGATAACCAAGAAAATTTAATTGTTTGGTTAAGTTTAAAGCATGAGAAGTGAATTTCGAAATTGGGTGTATGTGTATGTATGGGTTCATATTGTTCCAATTTTGTGTTCTTATGTATTGTTGGTCTAAGATATGCTTCTTGTAAGATTATAAGAAGGTGGAAAGAGTATGAGAACTAGTGTGTATACATTCTTGGATTTGGTGCTCGAAATTGGGGACATATAGTGTTGAATTGTTGCGTTTTGATATTGGAAGTTTATGTTGGGCGTTAGGGCATTGTGTTGTGATTCTTGGAGTGTGTAGAAGTGGTTGAATGTGTTGGCTATGTATGAATACTATATGCTGCCAGTTTTTCAGATTTTGGACAAAAAAAATATGAAATTTTGTGTTTTAGCGTTTTAAGGTCCCATTTGACGTCGGGAGTTTGTGTTGGGTGTTTGAATGGTGGAATATGATCCTTCCCATTTGACGTCGGGAGTTTGTGTTGGGTGTTTGAATGGTGGAATATGATCCTTGGAATATATAAGAGTGTTTAAACATGGTAGATATGCATACGATAATCTACAAAACCTACCATAAAGAGCTTCAAAAGGAGCCATACCAATGCTTGAGTGGTAGCTATTGTTTAAGCAAATTCAATAAGTGGAGGATGCTCATCCCAACTATCGTTAAACTCCAAAACACAAGCTCTAAGCATATCCTCAAGAGTTTAGATAGTCCTCTAGGCTTGACCATCCATTTAAGGATGAAAACTCATGCTAAGCTTAACCTTGGTACCAAGACTTCTTTGGAAAGACCTTCAAAAGTGAGAAGTGAATTGAGCACCACTATCCAAATTGATAGACAAGGGTACCCCATGCAATCTAACCAACTCACGTATATATAACTTATAATAATCTTTGGCACCATAAGTGGTTTTGACCAGTAAGAAGTGAGCCAACTTTATCATTCTATCCACAACAACCTAAATAGAGTCAAAATGTTTCCTAGTCTTATGCAACCCAACCACAAAATACATGTTGATCTCTTCCCACTTTCAAGTAGGAATCTAGATCTTGGGCTAGGCCAATCTGCCTTTGATGTCCGACCTTCACTTGTTGGCAATTGTGACATCCGAATATGAACTTGGCAATGTCTCTCTTCATACCACCCCACCATTACACCTCCCTAAATATCAAATCTTTCAAATCATCCTTATATGGCACACACAATCTACCTTGGTACCTAAGGGCACCATCCCCCTTGGTGAAAACCTCCACTTTACCATCACTTACCAAGGTCTTCAACTCTAGCAAGGCAGGGTTAAAATCTTGTATTGCCTACTCAATCAAGGAAGATTTTGAACCATCAACAACCACTACACCACCATTATCTACTTCATCCAACCTAACCCCTAATCTAGCCAACCGATGAACCTCTCTAGCCACTTCCTTGCCACCATCTTCAACATGAGCTAGACTACTCATAGACACCCTACTTAGAGCATTACCAATAACATTACTTTTTTCAAGGTGATAATGCACACTCATATCATAATCTTTAAAGAACTCTAACCACCTTCTTTATCTCAAGTTAAGATCTTTTTGGGTGAACACATATTGAAGACTCTTGTTGTCGGTGAACACATCAATATGAACCTCATACACAGTGACACCAATTTTTCAAAGCACTACGACCGTCAATTCAAGATCATAAGTGGGATAATTCTTTGTCGCGACCCAATCCTAGGGCGTAGACATGATCGGTGAATGGGAAACCCCGAAAGAACCCCAAACAAGCCTCGTAGCATATCATTACACATCCTTGGTCACAAAAGCAATGTAAAACAACATAAAAAATGTAAACAAGGGTAAAACAACATAAGAAATGTAAACAAGGGGAATTGGGACTAAGGGAGAGAGATTAATACTTAAGTAACATGTAAAAGTTTAGAAAATAAGGGCAAGGGACTAAGGGAAAGCTTGCATAACATCAACACCCAGAGACAAAAGAGTCAAGGCTCATAATATAGATACATAGTACGTCCAACAACACCTCTACTACATAGATAAGAGTGGGGGCCAAGACGAAGCAACCGGGCTCACCTTCGTAGTCAAAATAGAAAATAAAGAAGGGTGTCCCAATATATAATAAGAGAAATATAAACTAGGGTCCCCGAAGTGGAGGACTCACCAACTAGCTTGAGTAGCACCAAACTAGCCACATGGAGGAGGAGGATAATCAACTTGGGCTCCAGTTCCTTCATGGTGATATCATGTAGCACCAAGCTAGATTTCCAAAGTACAAACCCCTTGGTAGGTTGGTGATGATGTCTCCCCATCACTTAATGGAGAAATGAGTACAAACCCCCATCAACGTTAGTGATGATGCCGCCCCATCACCTGGTGGAGAAGTACAAACCCTTCTCTAGGTTAATGAGTACAAACCCCCATCTAGGTTATTCGGGTTCTTAGTCCCCCCGAATTAGGCATGGTCTAATGCAACACTTTATGTAGAATTTATCATGTACATAAGCTCATTTCATCATCATAACATCAATCATATCATATCTCATTCTTTCAAGCTTCAATTTCTCAAGAAACCATAACCGGACATTTTATCAAACACTTGAACGGTGTGAAATGGTAGTATAAATCATGCAATTTAGAGATGAAATCATGCAAGAAAATCTATTGTAAAACTATCAATCAACACCTTGCAACACTCTCAAGCAATACATATCAAAACCCCTCATCAAATCTTACACTAGATCCATGATTTATAGCTCAAAATATACTAAAACAATCATACTTTCATAAACCCCAAATCACTATGTAGTGAAATTTATAATAATCAAGACCTATAAGTAAATCAACATTTAAATCATGCAATTTAAGTAAAAAAGAGGCTTAGGCACCGTGGGTGGAAGGATGCAATGGTTCAACACCACATACCTTGACCTTGAAGAATTTCTTGATGAAGACTTTATTGGAGACTTGAAGCTTGAAGGAATTCCTTAGATACGAATGAGGGTTTTGGGACTTGAATCTTGAGAGAAATATTAGTCTAAGTGTTTGAGTGAGTATTGATGAATGTATATGATGATATGAGGGTGAAATAAGACTAAGTATATGTACTTTCAAGTATAGGAACCCTTAGCCGCAAGACTTGAAAGTCTTGGACCAAAGTAAATAAAAAAACAGGACCAAAATAACACTGCTCCGCGACGCAGATTACTCACTGAAATTTGCATCTCTACACAAATGAGTTCCACGAAAATAGGCATAAATTCTTTATCCAAACTCAAAATGAGGTGAAACCAAGTGCGTTGGAAAGCTAATTCAAAGTGGTAGGTCGTAAGCCACCCAGTTCTTTGGTTTCTAAGAGATATGCCCCTTTAAATTTGACCCTCCTAAATTGCATTTTTGCAATTTTCAAATTTTGATACGGTTGCTCCAAAATTTGGGTTAGACCCATTTCCCACTCAATTTTCCCCCTGAATGAGAATATGAAGTTGGATTTTTGAAATAATGAATGAAATTTTAGATATATGGAAATTATAATTTCGGGCACTTTCGAGGCACATTTTTGGCACTTTTTGGGGTCATTTCATTCTTCTCATGCACCTTAAGTAGTCTAGAGGCAACTTACCACTTTGCATCAAAACACATCCCAACCCAATTCTTGAGGCATCACAGTATACAATACATCCTTCCAACCCTTCCGGTAGAGATAAGGTAGGACCGGAGACAAGCTTATCTTTCAAAGTTTGGAAACTCTTCTCACATTTATCGGTACACATGAATTTTGCCTTCTTTTGGGTCAACTTAGTCATAAGAGAAACTATAGAAGCCATTCACAAACCTCCGATAATAACCCGCCAAACCCAAGAAACCTCTAGTGTCCAATGGAACCAAAGGTCTAGGCAAATTTCAAATCATCTCCGTCTTCTTAGGATCCACCTTAATGTCCTCGCCCAACAACTTATGCCTTAGAAAAGCAACCTCTTCCAACCAAAACTCACATTTTTCATATTTAGCATGCAACCTCTTCTCCCTCAAGATTTGCAACACCATCCTCAAGTGACTCACATATTGTTCTTCACTATGGGAATAAATCAAGATATCATCAATAAAAACCACCTCAAGTCAAGGTATGGTTTAAAGCCCCTATTCATGAGATCCATAAATATAGTCTTTGCATTACTCAACCCAAAGGACATAACCACAAACTCAAAGAGCCCATACCTAGTCTAGAAAGTTATTTTGGGAATATCACACTCCCTCACTTTCACTTAGTGATACCCAAACCGAAGATCAATCTTAGAAAAGTTACTAGCCCTTTGAAGTTGATCAAAAAGGCCATCAATCCTTGGTAGAGGGTACTTGTTCTTTATGGTGACTCTATTAAGTTGCCGGTAATCAATGCACATTCTAAGAGAACCATCCTTTTTATTCAAGAATAACACTGGTGCACCCCAAGGTAACTTACTAAGCCTTATAAAACCCTTTTCTGATAAATCCCTCAATTTTCTTTCAACTCTTTCTACTCCGTCGAGGCCATATAATAAAGGGGAATAGAAATGGATTGAGTATCTGTGACACCCCGTAACTCCATGCTCTTATGTATCAAAGTTTCAAGCCTCACTTGGTTAGGTTGGGAGTGTATTAGGGTCGTGGGAGACTTCTAATAATTAGACATGTTCGAGACTTCCCTACGAATTGAGTTTTGGGGATCGATTTGTGCCAAGGTCAACTTTAAATAAGCATAACATTTGGCACAAAAGAACTGCATGACCCACAACATATCAAATAAAAGCCCTTTGAGTTAGCTTTCTAACGGATATGGTTTCACCTCATTCCGAAGTCGTATGAAGGAGTTATGACCATTTTGATGAGACCCTTGGGGCCTTGGACGGGCTACCTTGAGCTGGAAAAGACCATTTTTGGTCAAAGGCATGTGACACAGCCAGTGGTATGGGCCATATGGCTAGCTGTGCACGTGTGCAAATGAGGCAAGGTTGGCATGAGGGGGAAGTTTTGGAATAAGTGTAGTACCACAACAATCTTCACAGGTGGTGGCAAGATCGACGAGCCATCTGGCCTGGAGTGGAGCCACCTGGCCATAATTTTTTGCACCAAGTGTAACTCCATGGGCCACTACATGGACCGTGTAGCATCACATGGCCCGTGGAGCCTCCCGTCAAAGTGACGAAACTTGATTTTTTTAAGTGTTCCAATTTCCAATTTTTGACAAAGTCTCACCTTACGGGAACTCCACACAACCCGTAGAGTGCCATACGACCCATGTGGGCCTCAGTGGGGCATCACTTTGTAAAATTTTCCATCCGTTCACTAATGGCATTTTTATAAATTTTATTTATTCTAATGACCTTTTTAGACATCTAATGCTATCTTAACCTCCCCGAAAGACCTAAACTCTATTCAAAAGGATCAAACTCATTACTCTCAGCTGGAACACACTCTCAAATCCTCTCAAGAGCCTCTACCAAGACCACAATACAAATTTAAGGAAACTCAAGAATAAGTTTTGGATTCCAAGACCCCATTCCAAGCTACAATTCTTTCCCAACTCAATTTCGAGAAACTCAAGGTCTAAGGTATGTGGGTTTCAACCATTGAGTCCTTTCACCCGTGGTGTCCAACCTCTCTTTTGATATAAATTGCATATTTTCAAGCTAGATTATCTATGGGTATCTCTTACCATGTAATTTGACTATAAACTATGTTGGAGTTTTATGAAAATGTTGTTCAACCATGCATGTTTGGAGCTATGAATCTAAGATCTAATATGAGATTTGACTAAAGGTTTTGATGTATCTTGCATGAGGGTATTACTTAGTGTTGGTGGGTGGTTTTACATTGATTTTCTCACATGATTTCACTTTTGAATTACATAACCAAGTTGACGGGTTGATACCTCAATCACCTTGATTGGAGGTGGTAAAAACCCATTAACCAAGTTGACGGGTTGATACCTCAAACACCTCCAAGGGGGTGGTTTACCTTGGATTCCAAGTACTGAGTTTCTTGGTCTATGATGATGGTCTCTTTCTATACATGTAATATGTTCTATATAAGCACCTTTTTTTTACTCCAAGCATCATTCATACATGTCATATTGTTATTATGTTATCCATTGCTTACGATTATGCATTTTGCTTATGTTCTCTATCTATTGTTGCATTGCATCCTATATACTTAGTATATTAAAACTTACTAACGCATACTCTATGCCTACATGATGTTACCATGTAGGAATCGGAGCTCCACTTGACCATCTTCCTCCTCCACGTGGCTAGTACTATCTCCCAAAGCAAGTTGGTAAGTCCTCAACTCCTAGGAGATGCTTCTTTGAATTTATGCTCTATATTGACTCTTATTATGTTGGAAACTTATGACTATGAGGGTTAGCCCAGAGATTGTCTTGGCCCCTGCTCCTATCTATGTATTAGAGGTATTGTTGGAACATTATGATGTATTAATGCTATACTTTGACTTTGTATGTATCTATGGTATCAACTATGCCCCTTAGCCCGTTTTATCCATTTTTACTATATCTTGATGTCATACAATTGTTTCTGTGCAAAGGATGTGTAATGATATGCTAAGAGGCTTGTTTGGGGTCCCTTCGGGTTCCCCATTCACCATGTCACGTCTAGACCCTAGGTCCTAGTTGTGACAGTATCGAAAAGGAGGTCTATACCAAAATCTATTTCCCTTCTGGGAGGAATATCGGAAAGCTCATCAAGGAACTCATTAACCTCCAAAACCATCTCAATAGGAAGGATTTTGGACTCAACATCCCTAACCTGGACAAGATGATAGAGACAACCCTTAGAAATCAACTTTTGGACTTTATGGCGAGAAATGAATCTACCCTTAACCACCACATCACAACTTTGCAGGGAATTGGAATTAACCCTACGAATTCTACAATCAATAGAGGCATAATACACATGCAACCAATGCATCCCAAGAATAACCTCAAAATCCACCATATCTAACTCAACAAAATCACAAGGCAAGATTTAATGCAAAATGAACACGGGACAATTTCTATAGACTCTTCTAGCAACAATGGACTCACCAACGGGGGTAGACACTTCCGTAAGGTTTGCACAACAATTCGGGACTAACATGAAACTTTTTGGCAAGGAAAGTAGTAACAAAAGAAAGAGTAGCATCCAGCTTTAGCAAAACATAAACATCAAATCAAAAACCTGTAACATACTGGTGACATCATAGGGCACCTCATCTACCCCTTGTCTCCCTTGAAGAGCATAGAATCTATTTTGGCTTGGAGCACCCCCTTGTTGGCCTCCTCTACCCTTTAGATCTGCATTTGCACCTTGAGCTTATGGACAACCGTCTCTATCTTTATTTTGAGCATGTCACCCCCACCCCCTTGTTGGCCTCCTCTACCCTTTAGATCTGCATTTGCACCTTGAGCTTATGGACAACCGTCTCTATCTTTATTTTGAGCGCGAGGATAATCAATCACCTTATGACCCACTTTCCACAACCATAGCAAGCATTAGAGTACTTCAAACATAGGCCATTATGGCTCCTACTACATATTTGGCATATAGGGTTAGGCACCCCACTACAACCACCTTGGAATCATGGGTTGTCATTAGTAAACCTTTTATTAGGAGCACTAGAAGACCCTTGGCCTTGGAACTTACGGCCTTAAGGAAACCAGCCACCCTTGAAATTTTGGAATCCACCTTCAAAACGAGCCATCTTGGACTCACACTTCTTCTCTTTCGAAGCTTTTCCCCCTATAGTTGTTCGACATACATCATGAGGTGGGACAAATTCATATCACCTATTAGCATGGAAGTATGACACTCCTTATTAACCAAGTCGAACACACCTGACATAAGTTTGTTCATCGTTGATCTCTCCGCAACCAATTGTGGGGCATACTTAGAAAGTTAGTTGAACATGAGTGTGAACAACCATTTATGGGGCATACTTGAAGAGTTGGTTGAACTTGAGAGCATACTTCCTCACACTCATGGAAACTTGCTTAAGATTCATAAACTCCATCATTTTAGCCTCCCTTAGTTTGTAGGAAAGAACTAGTTGAGGAATACGGCTTTGAACTCTTCCCAAGGAATAGCATCATCATCTCTCTTCTTTGACTTCCATTGTGTAAACCAAATTTTTGCCACCCTTTTGATTTGTTAGGCCGCCAACTCTGCCTATTTTTCTGAATTGACCCCCATAATAAATAGCACTTTATACACCTCATCTATGAACTCTTGGGGTTCCTCATCCGTCTTTGATCCATGGGACTCTGGTGGGTTCATTCTAGTGAAATCCCTCATCCTAGAAGCCGGAGTAAGAGCATGAGGGACTTGGGTCCCTTGGTGAATTTGGTTGGTCATAGCATGAGCCAACATTGTAATAGCATCTCGGAACTTATCTTGGGCTACCCCTCCACTTTGAAGAGCTTGAGGAGCAAGAGGGGCCGGTTGCTCCTCGGGAGTACGGGATCTCCTTAGACTCCCTCTTGGAATCGGCATGATCTAGAAAAAGCAAAGAGCATTGGTCAGGGGAAAAAGCATTACACTTACATCTAAAGCACGATATAGACAATGAAGAAGTGAAACATTACCTAAAATGCCTCATAGCCTCCCATTCATAGTAGTTGTACACTTCACAACTATGAATAGGACTCTAATGGACATGGTGTGTTGGATTCCGAGGACCATTAACAACTTGGTGCTCTAATACCAAGTTTGGCACAACCAAAGCCTAGGGTCTAGACGTGACACGGGGAATAAGAAACCCGAAGAAACCTCAAAATAAGGCTCTTAGCATATCAATCACACATCCTTGGTCACAGAAGCAAAGTAGTAACAACAAGAGATATAAATAGGGAAAATAGGACTAAGGGAAGTGTTTGATAATCATAATACATTCAAGATTCAAGCTCATACCATATGTACATCAAATGTTCTAACAACACCTCTAACATAGATTAGAGCAGGGGCCAAGACACTCTCCGGGCTCACCCTCATAATAACAAGTGTTCAACATGAAGAAATCTCAATAAATCAAGAGTAACAAGGATAGTGTCCTCGGACTTGAGGACTCACCAAAGCTTATTTCCAAAGCACCGAACTAACTACATGGAGGATGATCAAGATGTGCTCCGATTCCTACGTGGTAACATCATGTAGGTATAGAGTATGCGTTAGTATATTTACATGTACTAAGTATGTAGGATTTAATGCAACAATACATAAGCCAATATAGTCAAAATGCATAATCATAAGCAATGGATATGTATAATATCAATATGGCATGCATGATCAATGCCTGAAGTAAAACATGCTTGTAAATCATAAAATTTGTATAGAACATAATAAGTATGTAGGGAAACACCATAATCAACATAGACCAAGCAAACTACTACTTGGAAGCCAAGGCATGTCACCCCCTTGTAATGTGATTGAGGTATCTACCCTTTAACAAAGTGATTGGGCATGTCACCCCCCAACAAGATTGTCGAGGTACCAAACCCTTAACGTGGTGATTAGGCATGTCACCCCTCAACAAGGTGGTCGAGGTATCCAGCCCTCAACATGGTGGTTGGACATGTCACCCCCCAGCAAGGTGATTGAGGCATGTCACCCCCTCAACAAGGTGATTGGGCATGTCACCTCCCAATAATATGTGGTATACTTGCAATACCATAGATACTTTTCATGAATTCAATGCATACATGCAAGCCCTTAATCATCATAAAGTCACTTGACTTGTAAACCATGTAATATATCATCAATAACTTGAGAATCTTTGTCAAGATATTTTATCAAACCCTTGGTGGGTATGTAATGCTACTTCAAAATCATGGAATTTAAGAGTGAAATAATATAGGAAAACTCAATGTAAATCAACCCACCAATATATAGTAAAACCCTCATGTAACATACCTTGTAATCCATCATCAAATCTCATCATTGATCATAGTTTTATGGGTCAAAACATGCATAATCTCAATAGACAAAACTAATTCATAGTATAACTTGAAATAGATAAACATGCATACTAAATCAACATTTCATAAAACCCCAACATAATTTATTATCAAAATCCATAATAAGAGATACCATCGAAGATACAACTTGAGAACATGCAATTTCTTAAAAAGGAAGGTTGGGCTCTATGGGTGAAAGGACCCAATGGATGAATCGTACATACCTCGAACTTGTTTTTTCTTGAGTTGAGCTTGAAGAGAAATCTTGAGTTCCAAATTTAGGCTTGAAACACTTGAAATTTGAATGAAATATTTGGTTAAGCCTTGAAGAGGTTTCCGAGAGGATCTTAAGTGATATAGAATTGAAAAATGGATAAGTATAGGTGTTTTCACGCATAAGTGGGCACAGGGCTATGACCCAATGCCCTTGCGCCGAAACAAAAAATTAAGGAAAAAATTTTATTAGTTAGCCTCTCATCTGCGACATGGACCCAATGTGAAGGGGAAGTTTGTACTACTTCGCGCCCAATCCGCATCGTGGCCTAGTCGCAAATGCACACTGGATATGAAAAATTAGCAAAACTTATTTTTTGCTACGGGATCTCTAAAATCTGGGTTATACCCATTTCCCACTCGATTTTGCCCCCTAATTGAGAATATAAAGTCAGATTTTTGATATTTCGTATATATTTTGAGATATATAAAAATTACACTTATGGGCATTTTCGAAGCACATTTTTTGGGCCATTTCACTTCCCTTGATTTCCAAGCTTAATCTTCATAAGAGTTCTTTGAGTGAGTTTTTTCAGAGAGAGCTCAATATGATTCTAAGTGTAAGGATGAATTTGAAAGAGGGAAATAAAGTATAGGTCATTTGTATATAAGAGTTTTTTGAGAGAGTTTTTTCGGAGAGAGCTCAATATGATTCTAAGTTAAGGATGAATTTGAAAGAGAGAAATAAAGTATAGGTCATTTGAATGTCTTTAGGTAGCATAGAAGTCACAACAGACCCTTAGAAAAAAACTATAATTATGAAAATACCATTAATAAAACATGTAGAAAAATGTTTTTAGGGTCTATATGAAGGAGTATATGGTCCATATACTTGCTACATGATCCAACACTTAGAAACATTTCCACTGATGAAGGTCTGAGACAGTAATCCCATAGTAGAAAAATTTAACATAGGCACCCATGCGAAGGTCTTCATGGTCCGTACCAAGGCATATGGATCGTATGGCTAGTCCGTGACACCTCACTTAGAAAAATTCTTCAACGACCAAATCCCGAGATAGTAATCCAATACTTAGAAAATTTTCACTCCGGCACCTATAGGGAAGGGCCTCACAGACCGTGAAGGGCTATACGGTCCCTGAAAGAGTCCATGTGACATGCCTTGGCTAAAAGTGTGGATTTCAAGACCAAGGCTACCATACGATGGGCCACACAGATGTGGGGTCCATGTGTGGTATGCCTTATTCTCAAACTTCCACATTAAGGCTAACACTTCCCACACATGGCCAAGGACCACTTCAAGGAGTCTGCATATGGTTCGTATAGCCTCACATGGATCGTGAAGGCTTTTATGAAATGTCACCTTGGTCTAAAAGTTTCCAGAACCAAATTTTCAAGCTCCATGAATAGGTCATTAAAGTTAGGTTTAAGTAATGGAACTTCGGTCTTAGGTAAAAAGTATGTTATAATACTTTGAATTTACTAAGTATGTGGGATGAAATGCAACAAGGAATCATAATACATGTTAGACAAGATGCATAATTATAAATAAAGGTAATAAAGTCAATATGGAATGAATAATCAATGCGTTAATTAAACATGCGTGGAAGGTAAAGAATAAGTTCATAACATAACATACATATGTGGGAGGAGACCTTAACCATCACTAAGATCATGTGAGCTACTACATGGAACCCCGATGTTTCCTCCACACTGGAAAAGGAGTGGTGTATTTGTCAAGGTAAACTATACTCTCACCGCGTGACAGGGCCTTTTTAGTGGATGTTACATGACTTAGTTGGATCTACTAGTGTAAGCCTATATAGAAAATAATGATAAGCTTTGGTGGCGTATAGTTATAAAATATAAGACTTTATATAAGGACCCCTTAAATTGAGCCCCTGTCTTAAGCTTCATTTGGTGCTAAGCATAGTACCATAGAATACATAACATAAACATAAACATATTTATAACATCCATAAGCTTGTAAACTCATAATATAACAATAGGAGTAGCTCATTAAAATCTATGACCCCTACAAATGAGCATTTCTTTTCACAAGAGAGTTTATCATGACATCACAAAGGGCTTTATAATCTTGTATAATATTCATAGAGTTTCCATAGATTCATAATATACTTAATAGTCCTTAATCATTCATAATATTCATGAACTTGTAGATAAGTCTTTTATCAACATAAGATGTTTCATCATAAAATTGTAGTTTTAAAACACAACAGGTTTAGCATATGAACATAAAATCATGTGTAACGACACCCACTTTAGGAGCCTTGAATGTAGAAAAGTTGGCTTGAAAATGACTTAAAGTTAGGTTCACGAGGGTGGCTTATGGCCCATAGGTGTATATACAGCCTATAGGATTGGTCTTTAAACATGAGACTTCAGGAAAGGGGAAAACTTTCTAAGTGTGGGGTAACCCACGGAGCAAGTGATGACCTGTAGGATACATTATGATTGGTAGGTAGGGTCATGAGTTAGACTTTCAGATATGAAGAAAATTTAAAGTTTGCCGGAAGGTGACCTACATGTTACCAAATGGCTCATAGGATGATGCACAACCCATAGAATCCCTTCACAAAATTAGACCACAAAAATAAGAAAAATGGCTAAGTCAAGAAGGACTCTACAGTCCAACTATGATCTATAGGTGGTTACACAGCCGGTAATAAGGCTTCATGGTTTTGGGTCCAGCAACAATTTAGTTTCAAGGATTATAAATGATTTACTAGTTGAACTGGACTTACGACCTGTGGATTGACATATGGCCCATAAGTCAATTTTGGCAAGTGAATTTGGTAATGTTTTAATAAGGGGTAGTTTGGTCAATTCCATATATTCAACTCCTAAATGCAGTCATTTTGGGGTCCAAGGGGTCTTAAATTTTGTCCTATAACCCTAAATACCCTCATTCTCTCCATCCTTTCGACTCTAAAATTTTCCATATGCAATATCTCTCAAGAAAAAGGCAAGGAAAGAATTAGGGTTTTCGTGAATCTTCACAGGACTTCAAGGTTCGATTATCCCAAGTTTCCCTACGGTATGGAAGTTGATTTATGAGTATCCTTTCGCCCATAAGGTTTCATTTTAAGTAGTTCACCTTTGTTTCAAGTTCTTAAGAAATTATGCATGCTTGTGATAACTTCATGATATTTATGTTATTATATGTTATTCATGGTATCCTATGATTTTTACCAAGTATATATGCATGTTTGGAGCTATTGGTAATGACCTCAATGATGTGTTTTGATAATGATGAAGTGTGGGCATTTTTATAGTCCTTAAAAAGAGAAATTTTCTTATGTTTTAAGTGATTTATGATTGTTCCACTTAAAACATCCTAGCCACCTAGTTTTGAAGTAAAGCATTGCATGATTTATAATGAATAGGTCATTAAAGTTAGGTTTAAGTAATGATTAGTCAAATACTTATACATGATGTCAATTTCCATAAAAAGATGTTTAAGAAAGGTCCACATGATGAAACTACAATTCTCACTTGGTGGTTCCTATGTTCCGAGTGGACTTAAGAATGGGATTTGTTCTATTAGTTGAGGCATGACCCATTTGAGTTAAATCTCAAAGTCCTTAACTATATACCATAACAGGAGCCCTTATAGGCTAGGCTAATGGATCCAGGTAGGCCATTTTCATTATTAAGATGCATGCAAAGTTTACGGTTCCACCTTGAAAGTGGTCTCCATGTATTGGTAGGGGGCTATATATGTTGGAGTCCATGTAGTAGCTCACATAGTCTTAAATGTCAATTAAGGTCTTCTCCCACAAGTTTATGATCCTATGATATGTTTTCATTACATGTGCTTTCTCAAGCATTGACTTCTATTCGTATTGAGCCATTTTCTTTGTGCATACTTGAGCTCACTTCATGTATCTTTTATCTTATATATACCTGTATGTTATACTTATTTATGATGGAATTACAATTTCATACATTCATTGCATCTCACATACTTAGTACATTCCTACATACTAACACAAATTTTGCCTGCATGATTTAACTATATAGGGACAGGCACTACTCTACGAGCTCGTGGCTAGTATTCAACATTCAAGACTAGCATTGTCATTTGTGATGAACCCATAGTTTGGGACTATTCCATTATTCTACTCTACCTTGTATTTATTTCCTAGTCAATGCATTTTTATCCTCTTTTGAGGCGTTTACTTTCTATGTTGCTCAATTGTGGATCCTTTTTTTTTTAATTGAGATCGAACACTATCGGTTGCGTCCATGGATGTAGTAGTTGGTATTCTTATGGAAAAGTATTTTAGTTATTCATATTCCTTTTTAATGTTTTTGCATTTCTATTAAAGGCCCATAATCCCTTCCCCTTATTTTTTTCTATAAATGTTTATGAATGCTTAAGATGCTTGAAATATCTTTTGGGTGAAGTGCCCTTGGGCATCTTCATCATGTCATGACTATGCCCTAAGTTGGATCATTACAAATGTGGTATCAGTACACGCGATTTCAAAATGTTCCTCGGATATCCATGCATACCTCATAGCAAAGAGTCTTATTCAAAGTTGTGAAGCACACCACCATCTTAACTGAGAGGCTGTGAGACTGTTTAGGTAAGTCTTCCCTTCTTTCTTATACATGTCATGCATTAGAGATGAATAAGGTTTTTTGTTAACTAGCGATAGCATTTTTGCTTGTTTTTAGATCATCCCACCACAAAGAACTCCTCATCAATGAGGTACTCCCAAACAACATGTTCCTTTGAGCTGTTGGAGTGTAACACGTGCAGTTTCGAGCTATCTTTACTTTGTTGGCCCAAGCAGTGGCCAATCAATCCAACCGGGAGATATCCATACCTCCCTAAGTGCCTACTCTGACACTAGAGTGCGTGGCTTCATGCAGATAAACCCACTAAAATTTTATGGGTCTAAGATAGAGGAAGACCCTATTGACGTCATTGAAAAGACTTACAGGGTAGTTAAGGTGATAGGTATTTGATAGCATCATACAAAGCTCTACTCCTTTGAAGGACAAGGATGAAAAGGATGAACTTTTAGAAGATCAAAGAAGGCCCATAACAACATCTCAAACCAAGGAGTTTAATGATAAGCTCAATGGTGCAGAGAAGACTAGTCAAACTTTCCAAATTTGTCAAGATTCTTTTCCTAGTGGGGTTTTACCTTATTTATATATATGTTATTAATGTTTTTCTTATTCTATTTAAGGTATCCTAGTACAATTTAATGCTTTCCTAGAACTACTAGGTCTATTCCTAATTAAGGTAACTTTATTTCCTTTCTAGAGTAGGATTTACCTTGTAATTTTTTTCTAGGTTTTCGATACTCCTTGGGCCTAACCTAAGGAGTCTTGGACGTCCAAGGACCCTATAATATATATCTGAGTCTTTTTTCTTTCATTAAAGACAATTAGATTAATATTAATAATATTTCAGAGAGTTCTATTGAGTCTTTAGTTACTTGTAAATCTTTGAAGATTTGTCTTTAAACGTTTTGATTCGTTTTCTCAAGTAAAAGCGTTAGATTTCTTCCATAAATCTTTACGTTGTTACTTGGATCTTGTCAAGGCCTTAGAATATCAATTTCTTGGAAATTCTTGGATCTTTTCTTTGAATTTCTCATATCTTTAATTAGTTTTTATCTTTCTTTTTTTGTTGTTGTTTCCGCATTCTTGTATTCTCTCCATCTTAGTATTGTTTCTAACCTCGATCCTATCAAGTAGTATCAGAGCGGTTCTATCATGATTTCATTCTTGGTAAATCTTGGGATTTCTTAAATATAATGAGCAAAAAAAAAGTTAAAACAAAGTGTTTTTGAAAAAAAGGAGATAACTTGCTCTCCAAGAAATCCATTTACTTATCCTCAAAATCATGCATTAGTTGTTTCCAAATAAAACGGAATTAAGTAGAGGGGATTCTAAATCTTTGAGGATACGGGAGTTTTTTTTCTTATTCTTATATAATTGTAAGTAAGTTCCTTTTTATTCGTGTTTTGTTTCAACTAAATCCTACTTGTTCTAGGGCTAGTTCTTTACTTTCTTTTGTGCCCCAAAAATCTATATTTTATTACTTAGAACTTGATACTTGTTTGGGTTTAATTATAAATCTACAAAGTATTCTTGTTTAAAGGTTATTTGAGGGGAAAAAAGGCAAGTGTGGGTGAGTTTAAAAGAGGGTAAAAGGCATATTAAGTGTGTGATTGATATTTTCCTTTAAGATGTCTAATTCAGGTGGTGGTGAAGAAAGGGCTCGTTTAGAAGCTGAGATCAAAGGAAGGAATTACTTCACCCTTCAAGCTATGCACTAATAATTCGAGAGATGGAACCTTCAATTTCAAGATATGAGAAATATGATTACCGTGTAGAATGAGACTATAGCTACAATTAGGAGGGAGAATAATGTTGTACCACCCAATAATGTTAGACCCCAAGTTAGAAGAAATATACCTCATGCCCCTTCTGTAAATCTTGAATATGATAATGATGATTTTGATGGTGAACTTAATCTAGAAAAAAGAGATAGGAGGGGACAAAGAGGTAGAGTAGAAGATGACAATATAAGTAGTATAAAAATAAAGATGAAGTCTTTCAAGGGCACAAGGGACCCGGACTTATCCCTTGATTGGGAGAGACGAGTTGAAGCCATCTTTGATTGTCAAAACTACTCTGAGGGTAAGAAAGTTAAACTTGCTGTTGTTGAGTTTTCTGATTATGCTGCTTCTTGGTGGATAAAGATTGCTAGGGACAGAGTGAAAGATGAGCTACCACCTATTACTACCTGGACAGAGATGAAGAGGGCGATGAGGAAGAGGTTTGTACCATCATATTTTCAAAGAGAGCTACAATCTCGCCTTTAACACTTCAAGCAAGGTTCCATGACAGTGGATGAGTACTTCAAAAACATGGATATGGCTATGATCCAAGCTAATTGCATAGAGGAAGAAAAGGCTAGAATGGCTAGATTTTTAAATGGTTTAAATTTTGAAATAGCTAATGTAGTAGAGATACAACAATATATAACTTTAGATGAGTTAGTTGATTTGTCTGTTAAAGAAGGAAAACAAATCAAGAAAAAGCAGCAACCTAACTCATAAAGAAATCAGCATAACTCTATCTCAAAGAAGTCATGGTTAAATTAGGAGGGGAAAACTCCTTTTTAAACCTCAAAAAAGACAGAGGTAAAGGTAAAGTTGATGAGGGAGGTAAAACCTTCAACCCCAGATTTTCTAAACCTTCTAGTTCTATTCAATTTCATAAATGTCATGTGAGGGGTCATAAGATGCATGAATGTCAAAGTAGAAGAAACACCATACTTAGAGAGAATGGACATTTTGAGAGTGAATAAAGTAAGGGGGAAGAAGAAGAGGGAGGAGGTGTAAGTGAGGAAGATGATTTAGAACTGCCCAATGATGGTATAATTGGGGTAGTTAGGAGAATTATGACTATTAATTTGGGTAGTAGTGATGAAGGACAAAGGGAGAATGTGTTCCATACTAGATGTGGAATAAAGAGGAGGACTTATTCTATTATTAATGATAGGGGAAGTTGTCCAAATGTGCTGAGTTCATATTTGGTAGATAAGCTAGGTATTGCATGCATGAAAACTCTACCCCATATAGGCTCCAATGGTTGAATGATAGTGGAGAGGTAAAAGTAAACAAACAATGCATGATTTCATTTAATGTTGGTAGGCATGAAGATGAAATTCTTTGTGATGTAGTTCCAATATAAGCATGTCATGTTTTACTTGGCCGACCTTGGCAATATGATAGGGATACTACTCATCATGTGAGAAAGAATAGGTATAGTCTTCTGCATAATGGTAAGAAATTTACTCTTGCACCATTATCTCCTTCACAAGTGTTTGACGATCAGAAAAGATTGAGAGAAACAATGGGAAAGCTAAGGGGAGAGATAAAAAGTGAGCTTGAGGGAAAAGAAAAGGGCCACG
>DF360237.1:62455-83896 GCA_000787875.1 Solanum virginianum | reverse complement strand
ATAAAAAGTTTTGGTGAGAGGAAAGAGGCTAAGGAAAAGAAAAAAGAGAGTCTTTATGTAAAAGCCAAAGAGTGTTTGAATGCTAGAAAAGAGGGGTTGCACATAGTACTACTTACTTACAAAAAGTGTTGATTAACTTTGAAGAACTAACTCCTTCTTTGCCAAATAGTGTTTTTTCTCTTTTGTAGAGTTTTGAAGATGTTTTTCCTGAAGATACTCTAAAGGGGTTATTTGAAGAACTAACTCCTTCTTTGCCAAATAGTATTCCTTCTCTTTTGCAGAGTTTTGAAGGTGTTTTTTCCTGAAGATACTCTAAAGGGGTTGCCACCTTTGATAGGGATTGAGCACCAAATAGACTTTGTGCCTGGGTCTCAACTACCTAATAGGCCTGCCTATAGGATTAGTCCTGAAGAGACCAAGGAATTACAAAGACAAGTTGAAGAATTTCTTAAAAAGGGTTTTGTTCGAGAGAGCATGGCCCATGTTCTGTTCTTATCCTATTGGTACCCAAAAAGGATGAAACATGGAGGATGTGAGTGGATTGTAGAGCCATCAACAACATAATGGTAAAGTATCGTCATCCTATCCCTCGTCTTGATGATATGCTAGATCAACTATATGGATCCAAAATCTTTTCTAAAATTGATCTTAAAAGTGGTTACCATCAGATTCGTATGATTCCTAGAGATGAATGGGAAACTACTTTTAAGACCAAATATGAACTTTATGAGTAGTTAGTTATGTCTTTTGACTTAACAAATGCACCCAACACATTTATGAGACTAATGAATCATGTTTTTAAAGATTTTCATGGAAAATTTGTTGTGGTGTATTTTGATGACACCTTGATCTTTTCTCAAAATCTAGATAAACAGTTAGAGCACCTAAAACAAGTTTTTGAAGTCCTTAGAAATCAGCACTTATTTGCTAATCTCAAAAAGTGTACTTTCTATGTGGATCATGTAGTTTTCTTAGGTTTTGTGGTTAGTTCTTAGGGAATTGAAGTAGATGGTGATAAAGTCAAAGCAATTAAAGAATAACCTAGACCTAATAGTGTAACTGAAGTTAGGAGTTTTCATGGACTTGCTAGTTGTTATCAGAGGTTTGTGAGGGACTTTAGCACCATTGCTTCTCCTTTAACGGAAGATATTAAGAAGGATATGATTTTTTCATGGGAAAAGGAGCAAGATGATACATTTAGCTTGCTGAAAGAAAAATTGTGTTCTGCTCCTCTTTTGCAATTACCTGATTTTTCTAAGTCTTTTGAAGTTGAGTGTGATGCCTCTGGTAAGGGCATAGGTGCTGTTTTGATTCTTTTGCAATTACGTGATTTTTCTAAGTCTTTTGAAGTTGAGTGTGATGCCTCTGGTAAGGGCATAGGTGCTGTTTTGATGCAAGACTCAAAGCCAATTGCCTACTTTAGTGAAAAGCTACGAAGGTATGTTTTGATATCTACTCTTACTTCAAAGTTGTTGGGTTTTGACCAAATCAAGTTACTCTATGCTAATGATTGTGATTTTGGTAAAAAATTTTATGAATGTAAGTTGGGTCCTTTTGAGAAATTTAATCTTCAAGATGAATTTTTATTTAAGAAAAATAAGTTGTGTGTACCTAACTGCTCTTTGCGTGAACTACTTGTTAGGGAAGCACATTGTGGAGGGAAAATAGGACATTTTGGAGTGCCTAAAACTTTGACAATACTTTCTGAACATTTTTCTTGGCCTAGCATGAGAAAGGATATTGAAAAAGTGTGTTCTCATTGTCTTGAATGTAAACAATCTAAGTCTAGAACATTGCCACATGGTCTTTATTTTCCTCTACCTGTTTCTAGTTCTCCTTGAATTGATATTTCTATGGACTTCATATTGGGTCTTCTAAGGACTAAATATGTTAAGGATAGTTATATTTGTGGTAGTAGACAAATTTTCTAAAATGACTCATTTTATTCCATGTAAAAAAACTAATGATGCATCTTATGTGGCTTGCTTGTTTGTAAAAAAAGTGGTTAAATTGCATGGAATGCCTAGAACTATTGTTAGTGATAGGGATGCCAAGTTTTAAGTCACTTTTGGAGAATTCTTTGGGGAAAGTTACGGACTAAATTGCTATTTTCCATATATATCACCCATAAACTGATGGCCAAACAGAAGTGGTTAATAGAACTTTTGGGGAATATGTTGAGGGCTATTTTGAAAGGAAAGTTGACTTCTTGGGAAGACTACTAGCCTAATGTGGAATTTGCTTATAATAGGACCTTTCATTCTTCTACTTGTAAGACTCCTTTTGAAGTTGTATATGGATTCAACCCCCTTACCCCTCTTGATTACTGCCTTTACCTACTAATGATTTTTCTAGTCTTGATTGTAGAAAGAAGGCTGACATGATGAATAAGATTCATGAACAAACAAGACTTGCAATTGAAAAGAAAAATAAGGAAGTTGCATTGCGAAGGAATAAAGGAAGAAAGTGTGTTGTGTTTAAACCTGGGGACTTGGTTTGGGTGCATATGAGAAATGAAAGATTTCCTTCCAAAAGAAAGACCAAGCTAGATCCTATAGGAAGTGGCCTGTACAAATTCCTTGAAAGGATTGGAGACAATGCTTATAAACTTGATCTTCCTGGTGAGTTCCAAGTTAGTGCTACTTTTAATGTTTCTGATCTTTCCTATTTTGATGCAGATTTGAATTCGAGAACGAATTCTCTTGAAGAAGAGGGGAATGATAGCATCATAAGGAAGGACAAGGATGAAAAAGATGAAGCTTTAGACAGATCAAAGGAGGCACATAATAAGATCTCAAACCAAGAAGTTTAATGATAAGCCCAATGGGCTTCAATTGCAGATCCAAAGGTATCTTGTTGGGGAAGAAGAGCTAAAGCCCAAGAAGGATGAATTGTCCAAATGGTACAATTATTTGGTGGCCCAAATTCAAGTCCAAGAAGAAGAATTCTAGGGTTAAATTTCGTGCAACTAAGGCCAAGAAGAGTCCAAGAATCAACAACAACAAAGGTAGCATTCTTCCCAAGTTTGCAGAGAAGACTAGTCAAACTTTCCAAATTTGTCAAGATTTTCCTAATTGGATTTTACCTTATTTCCTTATTTATATATAGGTTATTAATATTTTCCTTATTCTATTTAAGGTATCCTAGTACCATTTAATGCTTTCCTAGAACTACTAGGTCTATTCCTAATTAAGGTAACTTTATTTCCTTTCTAGAGTAGGATTTACCTTGTAATTTTATTTCTAGGTTTTTGATACTCCTTGGGCCTAACCTAAGGAGTCTTGGACGTTTAAGGATCCTATAATATATATAGGAGTTTTTTTTCTTTCATTAAAGATAATTAGATTGATATTAATAATATTTGAGAGAGTTCTATTGAACCTTTGTGACTTGTACTTTGAGAATTAAACCTTTACTGGTTCATAGTTGAGGTATAAAGTACTTTCTTCTTGTAATATCTTTGATTTCTTTTTGGTATTCTTTAGAATATGATTAGTTTACATACTAATTGTTGTCTTTAGTTACTCATAAAGCGGTCAAGATCCGAATCTAACGTTTTCATTCATTTTCTCAAGTAAAGGCGTTAGATTTTTTCCGTAAATCTATACGTTGTTACTTGGATCTTGTCAAGGCCTTAGAATATCAATTTCTTGGAAATTCTTGGATTTTCCCTTTGAATTTCCCATATCTTTAATTAGTTTTTATCTTTTTTTGTGTTGTTGTTTCCTTATTCTAGTATTCACTCCATCTTAGTATTGTTTCTAACCTCGATCCTATTAGTATTTCGGTAGAAGATAAAGTTGAGATGCTGGCCTAAAAACGGAAAGGAGTTGCCAAGATTTGGTATAAAAAAATAGGCTGATGAGAGGGGGCCAAGAAGCGGGTCCTATCTATTGTGAAGAATTCAAGTATGCTTTCTTTGACCGGTTCTTTCCAATTCAGCTTAGGGAGGTGAATGTCCAAATATTTATAAATCTTAAGTAAGGTACCATGAGTGCGAGGGAGTACGCTCTCAAATTTACCAAGCTATCAGAGTATGCTCCCTTTATATTCGCAGATCAGAGGGATTGAATGAACAAGTTTATTTCAGATGTCTCCAAGTTGGTCTCCATGGAATGCAAGATGGTCCTATTGGTCAAAGAGTTTGACATTTCCCTCTTGATCACATATATGGAGCAGATTGAAGAGGAGAAGCTCTGAGAAAGGCCAAGGAAGTCTATGCGGGATTGAGTTGATGGTAGGAGCTTGTCACAACTCACGCCTAGGGCCTACATATGACACGGGGAATTAGGAACCCGAAGGAATCCCTATGGAGCCTTTTAACATATCAATCACTCATCCTTGGTCGCAGAAGCAAAAATAAACAATAATAAGAGACATTAATAAGAAGGGAAGCAGGACTGAGGGTAATCTTTCATAACAATAATAGCTTATAAAGAGTCAAGCTCGCGTAGATAGAATACCATATCATCCAACAAGACCTCTACATGGAATGGAGCAAGGGCCAAGACACTTCTTGGGCTCACCCTCAAGTAGTAAGTTACCAAAAGTAATAATAGTCTCAACATAGCATAAAGAGGAAAATAGATGATGTCCTCGGAGTTGAGGATTCACCTAAAAGCTTTCTTCAGATAAAGCAACTAACCACGCAGAGGAGCATGATCAACCACCTCTAGCTTCTCTCGAATAGTCTCATTCCTAACCTTGTCACTCCTGGTGTGATCACACATCCATCGCAATGATCAACAGGAGCTCTAGTTCCTACATGGTAATATCATGTAGGCATAGAGTATGCATTAGTATGTTTGAATGTACTAAGTATGCGAGATGCAATGCAACAAGAATTATAAGCCATAATAACAAGATGCGTACTCATAATCAATGAACATAAGCTCAATATAGAATGTATGCTCAAAACTTTACATGAACATGCATGAGATGGGCCAAACAGCCACCCACTCACCTTACAGTATAATCTTTCAGAGAGTGTTACCAATACCCCTACTTTACGATATAGCCTTTTTGGTAGGTAGTATAAGATGTCCCTTACCTTATGATACAATCTTTTCGGTGGAAGTCATGATTTATTCTACCTTATGGCATGGCCTTTTTGGTAGGTATTATATGATGTTCTTACCTTACGATATAATCTTTTTGGTAGGAGTCATGAATTATTCTACCTTATGGCATGGCCTTTTCAGTAAGTATATGAGATGTCCTTACCTTACGATATAATCTTTTCGGTAGGAGTCATGAATTATTCTACCTTATGGCATGGACTTTTTTCAGTAGGTATTATAAGATGTCCTTACCTTACAATATAATCTTTTTGCTAGGAGTCATGAATTATTCTACCTTATGGCATGACCTTTTTAGTAGGTATTATAAGATGTCCTTACCTTACAATATAATCTTTTTGCTAGGAGTCATGAATTATTCTACCTTATGGCATGACCTTTTTAGTAGGTATTATAAGATGTCCTTACCTTACGATATAAACTTTTTGGTAGGAGTACAAATATAGCTCATCAAACCACCACATTCAAGTATCAAGAAAGAGCTTCACATTTCACAAGAGCATAACAAAACATAAGAGTTCAATAATCACTTGTAACATCATAGATACTTTTCATAAATTTAATACATGCTTGGAAGTCCTTAATCATCATGAAGTCACTTGACTTGTAAATGATGTAATAGATCATCAATAACTTGAGAATTCTTGTCATGTCATTTTATCACACATGGTGGGTTCATGATACTAGTTCAAAACCATGCAATTAAAGAGTGAAATAAGATGAGTAAACTCAATGCAAATTGACCCACCAACATATAGTAAAATCCTCATATAGGATACCTTGAAATCATCACAAAAGCTCATAATAGTTCTAGGTTTCATAGCTCAAAACATGCGTAGTCTCAATATGTCACGACCCAAACTAGGGCCTGGACGTGACACAACGAATAGGGAACCCGAAGGAACCTCAAACAAGTCTCTTAGCATATCATACACACATCTTTAGTCGCGTAAGCAAGAGTAAACAACAAGAGAAAACATAAACAAGGAAAATTGGGACTAAGGGAGAGAGTTAATACTTAAATGACATAGATGAGTCAAAACTCAAGCGTAATACATAACTTGCCCAATAACAGCTCTAGACATAGAACTTAGCGGGGGCCATGACAAGCAATTGGGCTAACCCTCATAATAATGACAATAAGTTTTCCAAAATATACAAGATGTGTGAAATAAGATAGATATTGTTCCCAAACATAAGGACTCACGAAAACCTAACTTGAGCAATCCATATAGCCATGTGAAGGAGAATCAATAGGAGCTCCAATTTCTATATGGTAACATCATGTAGGCATAGAGTATGTGTTAGTACATTTGAATGTACTAAGTATGTAGAATGCAATGCTAGAAGAGATAGGCAACATAATCAAAATGCATAATGGTAATCAATAGATAGCATAATAACAATATGACATTTATGATCACTGCTTAAGTAAATTATGCTTTGCAAATCATTCATCTTATACAACAACAACATACCCAGTGTAATCCCACAAGTGGGGTCTGGGGAGGGTAGAATATATGCAGACCTTACCACTACCTCATAGAAGTAGAGAGGCTTTTTCCTAGGAACCCTTATCTCAAAACCCATAAGCAGAAAGGACTAGATATGATAAAAAGGAAAGGGAAGGGAACACAAAGAGTGACTAGTAATGAATAGTACATGGCAATATGTAAATAATGCTACAACTATCACATATAAGGCAGATAACGAGAACACAGAAAAAGAAAACACGTCTTCCACCTAACCCATGCATCTGCCTAACCCTACCAATTAGCCTACTACTCTAATTCGCAACCTCCACTTCTTCCTATTTAGGATCATGTCCTTTGTGAGATCAAGCTCAGCTTGTAACCATAAACATGAATACTACTCTAATTCGTAACCTCCACTTCTTCCTATCTAGGGTCATGTCCTCTATGAGATCAAGCTCTGCCATATCATGTCTAATCACCTCCCCCCAATACTTTTTCAGTCTATCTCTACCCCTCTGAGTAGCTCCTAAAACCAATCTCTCACACCTCCTAACAGAAGCATCGGTACTCCTTCTCTGCACATGTCCAAACCATCGCAGTCTCACTGCCCTCATCTTATCAGCCATCGAAGCCACCTCTAGCTTCTCCCGAATAGTCTCATTCCTAACTTTGTCACTCCTGGTGTGATCACACATCCATCGCAACATCCTCATCTCTGCTACATGCATCTTCTAGACTTTTGCCTTTTTGATTGGCCAACATTTCACCCCATATAGCAAAGATGGTCTAACCACTACTCTGTAGAACTTACCTTTAAGTTTAGGTGGTATCTTTTTATAACACAGTACTCCAGGTGCAAGCCTCCATTTAGTCCAAGCTGCCCCAATATGATGTGTGACATCATCATCGATATCATCATTATTCTGGATGATGGACCCTAGATACTTAAAGTTTTCCCTCTTGGGGATTGGTTGAGTGGCAAGCTTCACATCAAAGTTTGTGGCATCCCTCTCAGCACTGAATTTGCACTTTTTACCCGAGTTTTGGCTCCATCGTACATATCCTTAATTGCCCTGATATATGCTATTAGGACATCTTTCATCTCTAGATAATTCTTGTACAATGGAACCATTATACTCCTCCTCCATTCATCAGGCATCTTAGCAGTCTTCATAATATCATTGAACATAATATATAAATATTGGAAGAAACCTCAACTGACTTAAACCATGTGAGCTAGTCCATGGAGTCCCGGTGTAGGGGGAAGTTACTTGCCAAGCTGAACCTCCTAATGCCTAAGTGGATCCACTAAGCCTTATATGAACTAGTTATTCACCTCTAGCTCTTAGACTCGGGTACTCGCCTCAAGCACAGACTCGCTAGGGTACTCGCCTCTTAGAGATTTGAGGACTCACTTCTAATCCCTTCACCTACTATGACACATAGTTCTAGGATATATAGGTAGTCGCCTCTAGTCCACTCGGTACTAAGTTTAATCCCATGAAATATATAAGATAATCATACTTTAATAATTTGCAATAAACATAGAGATATGGCACGAGTAGCTCTTAACATCATTGACCTCATATGGTGAACCTAACTTCAAACATAAGAATGGGTCATCATCAACATTACCCTTTCATTAACATCAATATTAAAGGCTCAAAGAGGTATAATCTTTGTAAAAAGGGGCTTAATTCGGCCCTACAACATCATTACCATTTTTTGACTTAAACACATCTTTAGAAAGACCAAAATCATCATGAATTCCCTCGAATCATAAATCAAATAATGGATCATCAAAACATTAAGAATCCTTAAGAAGACATTTTATCAAATACTTGGCGGGTGTGCACTGCTTGTATAAAATCATGCAATTCAAGAGTGAAATCAGGCAAAAAAAAATTAGTGTAAAACCACCCACCAGTACTTGGTAATACCCTCATGCAATATAATCAAAACCCTTCATCAAATCTCAAGATAGATCGAAGATTCATAGCTCAAAATAAGCTTAAATAGTCACACTTTTACAAAATCCCAACATAGTTCATAGTTAAATTCATAATGAGTAAGACCCATAAGTAAATCAACTTAGAAACATGCATTTTATGTAAAAAGGAAGCTTGGGCACCTGGGTGAAAGGACCCAATGGTTGAAACCCACATACCCTGATTTTGGAGGATTACTTGATGAAGATTGAAAATGGAGATGTGAAATTTGGGTGAATTCCTTAGATCCGGAATGAGATTTAGCACTTGAATTTTGAGTAAAATATTTGTCTAAGTGTTTGAAAGAGTATTGGGGAATGTCTTGTATGATATGAAGGTGAAATATGGCTAAGTATAGGTATTTTTACATATGGAAAGACTAAGGCCCAAACCCAAAAGCCTTGGACAGAGATAAAATAACTGGGCAAAAATAACACTGTGGCGTGCCCCTGGCTCGTCACGCATGGAGCGCGCGATTCTTCACTGGAATTTGTCAACTTCAGAATTTTGAATTTTGATATCGTTGTTCTAAAATTGGGGTTAGATCTAATTCCCACTCAATTTTGCTGCCTGATCAAGAATATAAAGTCAAACTTTTGATATCAGACATGGATTTTGAGATATATGGAAATTACAAATCTGGCACTTCCTAAACACATTTTTGGGCACTTTTTGGGGTCGTTTCACAATAGACAAACCAACTCATGGAATATACTTGAAATAGATTGTCATGCATAATCCATCAATACTTCATGAAATCCCAACATGATTTATACGCATATTTCATAATAAAGGATACCCATAGGTAATACAACTTAAAAATATGTAATTTTTATAAAAAGAGAAGGTTGGGCTCCATGAGTGAAAGGATCCATGGATAAAGACCCACATACCTTAAACCTAGAATTCTTTGAGGTGAAATTAAAGTAGTCTTAGAGCTTGAAATGAGTCCTTGAGGCCTAAAATTGAGTTAAAATCCTTAGATTTGAATGAGAGAATTGAGTCTTAGAGAGGTTTGAGAAAGGGTTTTGTGAGTTATAAAGTTGAAAAATGGCTAAACGTGATTTCATATTTAAGTGGGCATGGGGCTATGACCCTAATGCCCTTGGGTGAATAAGAAAAATCAAGGAAAATATTTTACTGGTTCGTGCCCTAGGCACGACACGAACCAAGCATGCCTCACCAAAAACATTACTGCATACCCCAGGCGCGTCGTGGCCTGGGCACACAAGCTCTTTGGAAATAAAAAATTAGCAAAAATTATATTTTTCCATGGGTCTTTTAAAAATCCAGGTTATACCCATTTCCCACTCAATTTTGCCACTGATAAAAAATATGAAGTTGAATTTTTTAAATCACGCACAAATTTTGAGATATAAGGAAATTACTATTATTGGGCATTCTAGGGCACATGCGAGGCATTTCAGAGCTACTCTCACCAAAGGAGCAGTCGTGTAAAATTTCATGGTGGCCAAAAGCAAGATGGCAAGGATCTATCAATACTCTATCTCCCCAGACTACAAAGGATAAGGGGGTTTCTCCTAAGCCCCAAAGTCCAAGTTTCCCTAAATGCGGAAGGCTCTATAAAGAAGAATGTCTAGTAAGGTCCAATGCTTGCTTTACTTCTGGGAAGCTCATCCACTATGGCAAGGATTCTAGGAACGGTGGCACAAGGCCCCAAAGAAAAAAGGGTCAAGCTCAAGGTGACTAAAGGACCAACCGGTTCTATGCTCTTCATGGTCGCCAAGAGGTGGATGAGTCTCTAGATGTGGTGACCGGTATGTTAAGAGTTTTTTATTATGATGCATATACACTTTTAGATCTGGAAGCAAATTTATCTTTTGTTACCCTATTCCTTGCTAGTTAGTTTTATGCATGTCTCAAAGTCTTCCATGAGCCCTACAATGTAAGTAACCCCATAGGAGAGTTCATTATAGCCCGAAGAGTCTATAGAAATTGTCCCATATCTATCTTGCATAATATGGTCTCATGTGACTTAGTTAAGCATTCTATGGTAGACTTTGATGTGATTCTTCAGATGGATTGGTTGCACACTTCCCCTATTTGTAGAACCTGTAAGGTCAAATTTAAATTCCTTAATGAGCCAATTCTTGAATAGGAGGTTAGCAACTCTTTATGTAGGGGTCGATTCATTTCCTTCCCAAAAGCCTGTAAAATGATCTCTAAGGGGTGCGTCTATCACTTAGCAAGAGTCAAAGATTTCACTTCTAAAATTCCTTCTATTGAGGTGGTCCCTGTTATAAATGAGTTTTCTGATGTCTTTCTAGATAAGTTATTGCATTTTCCTCCCAAAAGTGAAAGAGACTTCCACATAGACCTCTTACCTGATACTCAACCTATCTCAATACCTCAACAAAGAATGACTCTCATGGAGTTGAAAGAGCTAAAAGAGCAATTGAGGGATTTGTTGGAGAAGTGTTTCATTAGAGCTAGTCGGTCTCCATGGGGTACCCCAGTATTAATTATAAGGAAGAAGGATGGGTCACTCCATATGTGCATTGACTAATGGTAACTCAATAAGGTCACCCTCAAGAATAAGTATCCCTTTCCAAGAATAGATGATTTATTTGATCAATTGCAAGAGGCTACTCATTTCTCCAAAGTTGACTTGAGATTTGATTATCACCAAGTGAGGGTGAGAGAAAGTGACTTCCCAAAGGTGGTATTCTGGACTAGGTATGGTCACTTTGAGTTTTTGTTGATATCGTTTGGCCTCAATAAAGCACCGACGATTTTTATGGACCTCATGCATAGGTTGTTCAAGCCCTACCTTGACATGTTCATCATGGTGTTCCTTGATGACATCCTTATCTACTCCGGAAGTGTGCAAGAGCATGTGGAACACTTGAGGATGGTATTGTAAACTCTGAGAGAGTAGAACCTTTATGCAAAGCTTGACAAATATGATTTTTTCTAGATGGGGTTGGCTTTCTTGGGCATTATGGTATCTAGTGAGGGTATCGATGCTGATCCTAAGAAGATGGAGGCGGTGATAAATTGGTTAAAGCCATTGACTCATGCTAACATAAGAAGTTTCTTAGGCCTCGCGTGTTACTATATAAGGTTTGTACAAGATTTCTCTAAATTGCATCCCAATTACCAAGTTGACACAAAAGAAAGCTAAGTTTTTGTGTACAAATTAGTTTGAGAAATGGTTCCTAACTTTAAAGGATTGACTCACTTCGGCTCCAATATTGACATTGCTAGAAAGGAATGAAGGGTTCGTCATGTATTACGATACTTAAGGATATGGTTGGGTTGTATGTTAATGCAAAATGGTAAAGTGATTGCCTATGCTTCAAGGTAGTTGAAAGTGCATAAGAAGAATTACCCAAGTCATGATCTTAAGTGTCATGCCCAAAGTCCCATTAATGTAGACGGGAACCCTTCGCAGACAAGGATCGGGAAAACCAACCTGTAACCATGCATTTCTATGGACATTATAAGGGCTTTCCACCTTCAACATGCTTTCAGAAAAGTAAACAGTAATAACAAGCCAAAAGGAAATACATATGACTAGGTCGTTGTACCCACAATGTCTAAAGTATGATACATGACTACACTTTACTTTACATAGTCTACAAAGCCTTTAGATAAGGAAAAGTATCTGATAGTGGTCAGGACAGGCCCCGCCTCATACAATACAAAAATATAAGCTCTAGACACACAAAGCCCCAAAGAGACCTGGAGCTCAGTAACAACAGTTGTATATCCTATATTCCTACTAAGGAGATCTACTAGCTCCTGTACCTACAACATTAAATGCAAGCCCCCCGTAAGGGAGGTCAGTATGAGATAATATACTGAATATGCAAAGGAAGAAGTACTGTATATGAAGTAAGAACTTAAATGAAATCATGCACTGGTGCAAGGATAAGATATCACCTTTAGTCATATTGTGGAACCATCTACTTTATGTCATTTTTATTACTTCACCTTTCTTTACTGTATAATCTATGCACAACATATAATACAAATGACTAGTTGATTAGTGGTAAATCAATATCAGGATCAACCTATGCTAGGCTTTTCTTTCACTCGGATCAACCCATGCTAGGTGATTCTTCCACCCGTGGGATACCACCCATCAATAAGCAACTTACTTTATCTTTTATTTACCTTTGAGATGATTCTTTTGGTGGTCATAATACTTGAGTTGTAGGACCATAGATACAAAATGTGACACATAAATAACCATAAAAGATAATACCACAATGAAAAGAGTAGATCACACAAATAATAAAATGCGTAGGAGATGAAACAACACATGAACTTTATTTAGAAAAAAGGAACTCATGCATCTTGATATCCAAGTATGTATGCAGATTTGAAAATGACTACGTACGGGAGCATATGAACATGTTAAAGAGTGGAGACACGGTTATTAGTTATGTTGGGGTTGGTAACTGCCTCTATGGACCAAGGAAGAATCTAAATTTCATGCTAAGTTCTAAATAGTGTAGCCTTACATCCCTCATTGTACGACTTCATTATTACCTCGAAATAATCTTCTTTTTCCCTAGTGAAACGACCCCAAAAAGTGCCAGAAAATGTACCTCAAAAGTGCTCAGAATCATAATTTCCATATATCTCAAAATCCGTGCATGATATCAAAAATCTTAATTTATATTCTTGTTCAGGGAGCAAAATTGAGTGAGAAATAGGTCTAACCCGAATTTTAGAGCAACCATAGTAAAATCTAAAATTTCAAAGTGACGAAAAAACAGTGAGCAGGCGCGCCCCAAGTGCGATGCGCCAGGGTCGTGGAGAGGCTTTTTTTGGCCAGCTTTTGTTACTCAGTCCAAGGCTTTTAGGTCTTGGGCCTAAGTCTTCTCATACATGAAAATACTTATATTTAGTCTTATTTCACCTTTATATCATACAAGACATTCTCCAAAACCCTCTCAAACACTTAGACAAATATTTCACTCAAAATTCAAGTGCCAAATCTCTTCCAAGATCTTAAGGATTTCACGTAAGGACGATTTTTATGGACCTCATGCATAGGTTGTTCAAGCCCTACCTTGACATGTTCAGATTTCACGTAAGCTTCAAGTCTCTATTTCCAATCTTCATCAAGAATCCTCCAAAGATAAGGTATGTGGGTTTCAACCATCGGGTCCTGTCACCCATGGTGCCCAAGATTCCTTTTTCACAAATTGCATATTTCTAAGTTGATTTACTTATGGGTATGAAAGTGTGACTGTTTAAGCATATTTTGAGCTATAGAATGTATGATCCATTGTGGGATTTGATGAAGGGTTTTAATGTATATTTCATGATGGTATTGGCAAGTGTTGGTGGGTAGTTTTACATTGAATTTTCTTGCATGATTCTCCTTTTGAATTGCATAGTTTTACATTAGCATTACACACCTGCCAAGTATTTGATAAAATATCCGGATTATGTATCTTGAGTTATTGAAAGTATAATGCATGATATATGGGTTAAGTGACTTTATGGTGATGAGAGTATGCTATTCATGTGTTGATTTCATGATAAGCTTCTACAGTGTTCCGAGATGATCAATAACCAAATTGAGGGGTTCATACCTCATTAACCAAATTGAGGTGGTTGATACCTCAATAGCCAAATTGAGGGGTTGATACCTCAATCACCTTAGATGGGGGGTGGCACATTCAATGACAAAATTGAGTGGTTGATACTTCAATCACCTTAGATGGGGTGGCATATTCAATGACCAAGTTGAGGGGTGAATACCTCAATAACCTAGGATGGGAGGTGGTAAATCCATTAGCCAAATGATGGTCTCTTCCTACACGCATAGTATGTCCTATATAAGCATGTTTCTTCTTTAAGCATCATTCGTACATGCCATATTGTTATTATGCTATCCATTGCTTATGATATTGTATTTTGCTTATGTTGCTTATCTCTTATTGTATTGCATCCTACATACCTAGTATATTTAAATGTACTAATGCATACTCTACACTTACATGATGTTACCATGTAGGAACCGAGCCCTATTCAGTCATCCTCCTTCTTTACATGGCTATTAACATCTACTCAAGCAAATTGGTAAGTCCTCAACTCCAAGGATGTTATCTTTTGGTCTTATGTTATGCTAACACTTTCTATCCTTTATTGTATACTTTGGACTATGAGGGTGAGCCTGGTTGCTTGTTTTGGCTCCCACTAAGTTCTATGCTTAGAGGTGTTATTGGCAATTAATGTAATTATGCTCAAGCTTGACTCTTTGATGTTTATGTTGTGGAAGAATTCCCTTAGCCCCTTATCCTTGTTTTGTACTCTTATATTGTTGTTGTTCTCTTATTTCCGCGACCAAGGATGTGAAATGATATGCTAAGAGGCTTGTTTGAGTTCCCTTCGTGTTCGCTATTCACTGGTCATGTCTAGGCCCTAGGTTCGGATCATGACAAAGACGGTATCAAAATACTAGGTTATTAATGGTCCTTAGCGTCCATCACACTGTGTCGATTAGAGTCTTATTCATGGTTGTGTTGTGCACCACAACTATGAGTAAGAGGCTATGAGATGTTTTAGAAAATGTTTTCCTTCTTCATGGTCAATGTCGTACTATAGAGTTGAGGTAAGGTTTTTTCCCCTTAACAATTATTCTTTGCTATGCTAGATCATCCCTAACACAAGATAAAGAAGAGCCTGCTCTCCCGAGGAACAATCGGCTCATGAAGAATTTCGGGATGCGCTTACCATGTTAGCTCATGTCATTGCTAATCAAATCAACCAAGGGGCCCAAGCCCCTCATGTTCCTACCCCGGCATCTCAAGTAAAAGACTTCATGAGGATGAACCCACCAGAGTTCTATGGGTCTAAGTCAGATGAGGACCCCTCAAGAATTTGTGGATAAGGTGTACAAAGTGTTGGCTATCGTGGGTGTTAGGTTGAGGAGAAGGCAGAGTTGGTGGCATACCAACTCAATAGGGTGGATGGTTTACTCAATGGAAGGAGGAGAAGGGGAGCAATAATGTGATTCTATTAGAGGATTTTAAGGCGGGTTTCCTCAATTGGTTCTTTCCACTTGAGCTTAGGGAGGCCAAAATGATGGAATTCATGAATTTGAAGCAAGGATCTATGAGTGTGCGGGAGTATGCCCTCAAGTTCAACCAACTCTCAAAATATTCTCCCTAAATGGTGGCCGATCCAAGGTCTAGGATGAATAAGTTTATAATGGGTGTATCCAATTTGGTGAGTGAGGAGTACCGGTCCGCTATGTTGATTGGTAGCATGGATTTGTCTCGTTTGATGACTTATGCCGATCAAATGAAAGAGAAAAAGATGAGGAAGAAAAGCGGTTTGGAGGCCCATTTTGAAGAAAAGTTCCAAAGTCCCAAATGTAGAGGTGATGGGTGAGATGCCCAGCGCTATGTGTATAATATGTGGTAAGATTCATAGAGGCCCATGTTTGAAAGATACCAATGCATGTTTCTGTTATGGTGAAGAGGGGCATAAGAAGAAAGATTGTCTTTGTAAGTAAGACAAGGGTGAAAATGTTCGTCCTCAAGGTGGTGCCCCAAGGCACAATCGGTTCTATGCTCTTCAAAGAAGGCGAGGAGGGGATGGGTGCCCAATGATGCTACTGCTAAGTTAGGCGATTTTATTATGCATGCTTTGATGGTTCTGAGGGGTCCCTATTCCTTTCATTATCCCTTTTGTTGCTAATAAGATTCATGTATGCCCCGGGTGTTAGGTGAACCTTATGAAGTGTATACCCTGTAGGTGAATCCATTGTTGTTAGGAAAGTCTACAGGGTTGTCTCATGACCTTATTGCTTTAGGTCTTGCCTTGTGATTATGGTTGAATTAAATGTGGTGGATTTATATGTCATACTTTGGGTGGATTAGTTGTATGCATATTGCGTCCCCTTGGAATGTAGGGCCCGTAGAGTTAGATTCCAACTCGCTAATGAACCCATCCTTAAGTAGGGAATTGTAAAGTAGTAGTGAAGGGGTAAGTCCATTCGTGACTTAAGGTCCAATTGATCTCTAAAGATTGCGTTTATCATCTTGTAAGAGTTAGGGGTGTTGAACCTAAGTCATTTCTATTAAGTTGTTCTGGTGATAGATGGGTTCTTGATGTTCTTTCCAATGTTGTGAATTTTGGGGGTAGTGTCTTTGGATTTGGCTAATGCACCGGCAATGTCTATAGGTCTCATAAATAGGGTCTTTAATCCCTACCTTGTTGTGTTTGTGGTGGTCCTTGGTGATGGTATGTTGGTTCATTCCCGGAGGCAAGGGAGAGCTTGGGGATCATTTGAGAGTGATGTTGTGAATGGGGTTGATTGTGAATTATGGGAAGTGGAAATCTTTGGGGTTAGTGTTACAAATCTTGGGGAACGAGAGGTTGTGGGCTTAATATGGTAAGTGTGAATTGTGGGTAACGAGAAGGTGGTTAGAACTCCTTAAGGATTATGATACGAGTATGCATTATTACCCCGGTAGGGCTAATATTGTGGTCAATGCTCTAAGTAGGATTCCTAGGGGTAGCCTAGCATATGTGGATGATGGTGGCAAAGAAGTGACTAGAGATGTCCACCAGTTGGCTAGATTGGGAGTTAGGTTGGAGGAAATTGAGAATGTTGGCGTAGTGTTCTTGATGGTTCTAAATCTTTTTTGGTTGAAGAGTTCTAGTTTAAGCAAGGCCTTGATTCTGCCTTGTTAGGATTGAAAGTTTTGGGTACAAATCTTCTTTGGTTGAAGGGGTCTAGTTTAAGCAATGCCTTGATTCCGCCTTATTAGAGTTAGAGATTTTGGGTGAAAGATGGTAGAGTGGGGGTTGTCTCCCAAGGGGGAGATGGTGGTTCATGGTACCAAGTGGATTATGTGTGTTTAAGGTTGACAATTGGGTAAAGTTCGTAGGTCCTTATAGGGTTTGAAGGAGAAATTGGTAAGGTTGCATAAGGATTGGAATTACCTAGGGATATGCGTATGGTTCGTCTGGTTCTTCATGCTTCTAGGTTGGGGGGATGTGTTGGTGACTCTAGTGCTATAGAACTCTTTAAGATTGTGGGTGTTGTGGAGCATAAGTTGGCTTAGGAGAAGGTCCCGGTGGAGGTATTGGATGAAAGGGTGGAAAAGTTGATTAATAAGGATGGGGTGTTTGTCAAGGCCCTTTGGATGATTCGTTAAGTCGAAAGAGTCTGTCAGGGAGCCGGAGCGGGCATGGAGAAGCAATATCCATATCTCTTTCTATCATGACCCAATCATAGGGCCTAGATGTGCAGAGCGCATGGGGAACCTGAAGGGACCTCAAGCAAGCCTCTTAACATATTATTACACATCCTTGGTCACGGAAGCAATGAAACAACAATAAGAGATTAGAAATAGGGGCATAGGGACTAAAGAAATCCTTTCATAGCATAAAAACATGAAAGCGTCAAGAGAGTCAAAGCTTAAGCATCATTAGATAATTTGTCCGATAACACCTCTAAACATAAAACTTAGTGGAGGCCAAGACAAGTAACTGGCTTACCCTCATAATCAAAAGCATATGACATAATAAGAGTCAATACATAACATAAATTAAGAAAAGTATGTCCTCGGAGTTGAGAACTCACCTACTTGCTTGAATATATATTACTAGTCACGTGGAGGAGGATGATGATCAAATGGAGCTCCAGTTCCTACATGGTAACATCATGAAGGCATAGAGTATGTGTTAGTACATTTGAATATACTAAGTATGTAGGATGCAATGCAACAAGAAATAAGCAACATAGTCAAAATGCATAATGATAATCAATAGATAGCATAATAGAAATATGACATATATGATCAATGCTTAAGTAAATCATGCTTTCCAAATCATTCATCTTACATAGAACATAATATATATTAATGTGGCAAGAAACCTTAACCGACATAAACCATGTGAGCAAGTTCATGGAGTCCCGATTTCTACCCTACAACGAAAGATAGGGGAAGTTACTTGCAAAGGTGAACCTCCTAATGCCTAAGTGGATCCACTAAGCCTTATGTGAATCGGGTACTCGCCAGTAGTTCTTGGACTAGGGTACTTGCCTCAAGCTCGGACTTGGGTACTCGCCTCAAGCTCTCATATTTAGGGTACTCACCCATAGAGATTTGGGAACTCGTCTCTAATCCCTTCACCTATGGTGGCACGTAGTTCTAGGACTTGCATACGTCTAGTCCACTCGGTGCTAAGTCTAATCCCATGGAATATAAAGATAATCATACTTTAATAACTTGCAACAAAAATAGAGACATGGCACGAGTAGCTCTTAATATCATTGGCCTCAAATGGTGAGCCTAACTTCAAACATAAGAATGGGTAATCATCAACATTACCCTTTAATTAATATCAACATCAAAGGTTCACAAGAGGTGTAATCTTTGAGGAAAGGGGCTTAATCAAGCCCTACAACATCATCAACATTTTCATGACTTAAACACATCTTTAGAAAGGCCAAATTCATCATGAAGTTCATTAAATCATAAATCCACCAATAGATCATCAAAACTTTAAGAATCTATAAAAAGACATTTTATCAAACACTTGGCGGGTGTGTAATGCTAGTTCAAAATCATGCAATTCAAGAGTAAAATTATGTGAGATAAATCAATGTAAAACCACCCTCCAATACTTGGTAATACCCTCATACACTATACATCAAAACCCTTCATCAAATCTCAAGGTAGACCATAGATTCATAGCTCAAAATATGCTTAAACGGTCACACTTTCATGAAACCCCAACATAATTCATTGTCAAATTCATAATAAGTAAGACCCATAAGTAAATCAACTTAGAAACATGGGATTTAGGTAAAAAGGAAGCTTGGGCACTGTGGGTGAAAGGACTCAATGGTTAAAACCTACATACCTCAACTTTGGAGAATTCCTTGAAGAAGATAGAGATGAAAACTTGAAGCTTGAGTGATTTCTTTAAGATTCGGAATGAGATTTGGCACTTGAATTTTGAGTAAAATATTTGTCTAAGTATTTGAGTGAGTATTGGGGAATGTCTTGTATGATATGAAGGTGAAATATGGCTAAGTATAGGTATTTTTATGCATGGGGAGGCTTAGGCTCAAGATCCAAGGCCTTGAACCGAACAACTAAAACTGGGCAAAAATAACATAGGAGCATGCCCCTGGTGGGTCGCACCTTGGGTGCAATTCTTCTCTGGAAATCGCCCACTTTGGAATTTTGAATTTTGATACGGTTGCTGTAAAATCAGGGTTAGACCCATTTCCCACTCAATTTTCCCCTGAACAAGAATATAAAGTCAGAGTTTCGATATCAAGCATGGATTTTGAGATATATGAAAATTACAAATTCGGGCACTTCCGAGGTACATTTTTGGGCACTTTTTGGGATTATTTCAATATCTTTCCCTTGGGAACATTCGTCCCCAAATGTCAAAGAAACATACATAAGAAGAGTAATCATAAAGAAATCAGCCCCAACAAGAATGCAACAATGCACTTAAATACCACTTTCAGAATCCCAACCTAAATGTCAAAATCATCATGAACTTGTCAACATAAACATGAATGCATGCAAATGACATAGGGCTGAAACATAAGACTTGGAATCATAAAAAGGACTCAATTTGTTATCATAATCTTAAATAGAATGAAAGAGGTACGAATATTGCTTTTCCATGCCCGCTCCGGCTTCTCGAGAGACACTCTTGACTTGATGATTCTTCCAATGGGCCTTGACGAACATTACATCCTTATCAATAAACCTTTCTTCCCTTCCATCCAATACCTCCACCAGGGTCTTCTCCTAAGCCAACTTATCCTCCACAACACCGACAACCTCAAAGAGTTCCATAGCACTAGAGTCACCAACACATCCCCTCAACTTAGAAGCATAAATGATCGGACGAACCATAACCATAAGAAATCTCCATTCTTATGAAACCTCACCAATCCTCCTAACACTCTATAAGGACTCACAAACCATAAACTCAATTCCCTTTCTTGCCAAACCGGACCACCCCTACATGGGTGGGACTTCCAAGTGAACTCAATCTTCAACACAAGCACACATGGCCTACCTTAGTGTTTAATGACACCATCTCCCCCTTGGGAGAAAACCTCCACTTCACCAACTTACACCAAAGCATTCAATTCTAACAAGGTGGGGTTAAGATCTTGCTTTGGCTTCACCTCATCAACCAAGAAGGATCTAGAACCATTAGCCACCACTACACCACCATAGCTGACCTCTTCCAACCTAACTCCCAATCTAGGCAACCAATGGACCTCTCTAGTCACCATAAAGATTCCTAGTTTCCATAATTAGCAAGCAACGTCACATCCATCAAGATTCACAACATTACCCTCAAATGATCCACAAGCTCTCCCTTACCTTTGGAAACAACCAACATATTATCACCAAGGGCCACTATAAACATGACAAGGTAGAAATTAAAGACCCTATTCATGAGACCTATAGACATAGTCGGTGCCATAAATCAAACCAAAAGACACTACCCCAAATCCAAAATATCGAAAAGAACATCAAGAACCCAAACCTTATGGAAACCCTAATATTCTTGCAGAATTTATAGCTGGATAATTAAAGGATAGAGTTTTATTTTTGAAAAGCAATGAAAAAGGCTATTGAATTAACAGAACAAGCGGATAGAAAAGGAATTCAAATACAAATTGTGGGGCGTATCAATGGAAAAGAAATTACACATGTCGAAGTGATTATTGCTCTTATAAAGTTCAAACTATTTATGGAATATTGGCATCAAAATTTGGATATTTCTAGACAGGGAATAATTTTACTACTTGTCTTTCCCTCAACTATATCTACTTATTAGTAATGGCACAAACAGTAACAACTTTGTTTACATTCTGTGTACATATACGTATGGCCATTTTGTGTTCAAATTCTG
>DF360237.1:48713-60376 GCA_000787875.1 Solanum virginianum | reverse complement strand
AGTCAAGAAAGAGAGGTCATAGCATCATTTGTCCAACAACACCTCTAAACATAGAACTTAGCAGGGGCCAAGACAAACAACCAGGCTCACCTCATAATAAAAAACATATGAAATAAGAAGAGTCAATACATAAAATAAATCAAGATAAGTAAGTCCTCGGAGTTGAAGACTTACCAACTTGCTTGAATAGATATTACTAGTTGCGTGGAGGAGGAGGATAATAAATAGAGCTTCGGTTCCTACATGGTAACATCATGCTGGCATAGAGTATGTGTTAGCATGTTTGAATGCACTAAGTATGTAGGATGCAGTGCAACAAGAGATAAGCAACATAGTCAAAATGTATAATGATAATCTATAAATAGCATAATAGCAATATGACATATATGATCAATGCTTAAGTAAATCATGCTTTGCAAATCATTCATCTTACATAGAACATAATATATATAAATTTGGGAAGAAACCTTAACTGACATAAACTATGTAAGCTAGTCCATGGAGTCCCAATGTCTACCCTACACCGGAAGAGAGGGGGAAGTTACTTCTATTATGGAGGACTGACATAAACCATGTGAGCTAGTCCATGGAGTCCCGATGTCTACCCTACACCAGAAGAGAGGGGGAAGTTACTTGCCAAGATGAACCTCCCAATGCCTAAGTGGATCCACTAAGCCTTATGTGAACTGGGTACCCGCCTCTTGTTCTTCGACTCAAGTACTCGCCTCAAGCCCTCATATTTATGGTACTTGCCTATTAGAGATTTAAGGATACCTCTAATCCCTTCACCTATGGTGACACGTAGTTCTAGGACTTGGGTACTCGCCTTCAGTCCATTCGATTTTAAGTCTAATCCCACAAAATATGTACGATAATCATACTTTAATAACTTGCAATAAACATAGAGATATGGAACGTATAGCTCTTAACATCATTGACCTCAAATGGTGAGTCTAACTTCAAACATAAGAATGGGTCATCATCAACATTACCCTTTCTTTAACATCAACATCAAAGGCTCACAAGAAGTGTAATCTTTGAGGAAAGGGGCTTAATCTGGCCCTACAATATCGTCAATATTTTCATGACTTAAACACGTCTTTAGAAAGCCTAAAATCATCATGAAGTCCCTTGAATCTTAAATCAACCAATAAATCATCAAAACTTTAAGTATTCTTAATAAGACATTTTATCAAATACTTAGCGGGTGTGTAATGCTAGTTCAAAATAGTGCAATACAAAAGTGAACTCATGTGAAACAAATCAATGTAAAACCACCCACCAATACTTGGTAATACCCTCATTCAATATACATCAAAACCCTTCATCAAATCTCAAGGTAGATTATAGATTCATAGCTCAAAATATGCTTAAACAATCACACTTGCATGAAACCCTAATATAGTTTATAGTCAAATTCACAATAGGTAAGACCCATAAGTAAATCAACTTAGAAACATGAGATTTAGATACAAAGGAAGCTTGGGTATCGTGGGTGAAAGGACTCAATGGTTAAAACCGACATACCTCAACTTTGGAGAATTCTTTGATGAATATGGAGATGAGAACTTGAAGCTTGAGTGATTTCCTTAAGATTCAGAATGAGATTTGGCACTTGAATTTTAAGTAAAATATTTGTCTAAGTGTTTGAGAGAGTATTGGAGAATGTCTTGTATGATATAAAGGTAAAATATGGCTAAGTATAAGGTATTTTTACGCATGGAGAGGCTTATGAAAGGACATCGAAAAGTGCCCAAAAATGTGCCTCGAAAGTGCCCGAAATTGTAATTTCCATATATCTCGAAATTCATGTGTGGGATCAAATATCCGACTCCATATTCTTGTTCAGGGGGTCAAATTGAGTGAGAAAAGGGTCTAACCTCAATTTTAGAGAAAATAATTCGCAATTTCAAATTTCAAAGTGTCAAATTCCAGTGAGGAATCCGCATTACAGGCACGACAGACCTCAGTACATTTTCTGTCCAATTTTTCTAGTTCATTCGTATACTTGTGTTCCCATGCTTGAAAGTGCCTATACTTACCTTTATGTCACTCTCATATCATTCAAGGCCTTCCCAAATACACTCCCAAACACTTAGATAATATTTCATCTCCTAAATTCTAGTCTCAAACTCATCCGGATTCTAAGGTTAACAATCAAGCTTCAAGTCTCCATCTCCAATCTTCATCAAGCTATTCTCCAAAGCTAAGGTATGTGTGTTTCTTTCATGGGTTCCTTTAACCCATGATGTCCAAGCTTCCTTTTTCCTAAAATTATATGATTTAAAGTTGATTTACTCATAGGTCTTATTTATTATGAAATTCACTACACACTATATTGGGGTTTATGAGATTGTGATTGTTTTGGTATGTTTTGAGCTAGGGAACTTAGAACTATTGTGAGACTTGATGAAGGATTTTGATGTATATTATTTGAGAGTGTTACCAAGTATCTATTGATGGTTTTACATTGGATTTAATTGCATGTTTTCACTCTTGAATTATATGGTTGTACACTAACACTACACACCCACCAAGTGTTTGATAAAATGTTTGATTTATGATTCTTGAGTTGTTGAAGGTCTAATGGTTGGCCTATGAGATATATTACTTATGATGATGAAAGTATATTGTATATGTGTTAATTTCATGATAAGCTTCTATTCTGTTACATGTTGACCATAACCTTATTGAGGGGTTGGTAACTTCACCACTTTGATGAAGGGTATTAAGTCTATTAACCTTGTTGAGAGGTTGGTACCTTGGCCACTATGATGGAGGGTGCTTAGTCCATTAACCTTATTGATGGGTTGGTACCTTGAGCACTATTATGGAGGGTGTTAAGTCCATTAACCTTATTGAGGGGTTGATACCTTGACCACTTTGATGGAGGGTGTTAAGTCCATTAACCTTGTCGAGGGATTGATACCTCAATCTCTACCCAAGGGGTGTTAAGCCTTGGATTCCGAGTACTAGTTGCTTGGTCTATAATGATGGTCTCTTCTTATCTACGTAATACGTTCAATATAAGCATGATTTACTCTAAGCTACATCCATACATGTCATCTTGCTATTATGCTATCTATAAAGTACTATTATGCATTTTGCCTATCATGCCTATCTATTGTTGCATTGCATCCTACATAATTAGTACATTCAAATTTGCTAATACATACTTTATGCCTACATGATGTTGCCATGTAGGAACCAGAGCTCCATTTGGCCATCCTCCTCCTCCACATGGCTAGTATGATTGTCTCTCAAGCTTGTTAGTGAGTTCTCCATTTCAAGGACGTTGGTCTATATGTATTGATACTGTCTTCTTTGTTGCTACTTTGACTACAAGGGTAAGCCCGGTTGCTTGTCTTAGCCCCGATTAAGTATTTATGTTTAGAAGTGTTGTTGGATAAGTTGTGTATTATGCTTGAGCTTTGACTCATCTATGATATTTAAGTATTATTTCCTCTTTGTCTCTTGCTCCTTTAGCCCCAATTTCCCTTGTTTATGTTTGAATCTTATTGTATTTTAATATCTTTAGTGACCAATGATGTGTAATGATATGCTATGAGACTTCTTTGGGGTTCCTTCGAGTTCCCCATTCATCGGTCACATTTAGGCCCTAGGCATGGGTCATGACAAAGATGGTATTAGAGCACTATGTTGTTAGATATTTGAAATCTAACACATCACGTCGATTATAGTCTTATTCATGGTTGTGTTGTGCACCGCAACTATGAGTAAGAGGCTATGAGATGTTTTAGGAAATATTTCTCTTCTTTATGGTCAATGTCATGCTATAGAGTTGAGGTAAGGTTATTTCCCCCTAATGAATATTCTTTGATAGGTTAGATTATGCCTAACACAAGAGGAAGATGAGCCCCACTCTCGAGGAATAACCGGCTCATGGTGAGCTCAAGGATGCTCTCACCTTACTTGCAAAAGTTGTGGCTAATCAAGCCAACCAAGGGGCCCAAGCCCCTCATGCTCCTACTCAGGCATCTCAAATGAGGGACTTTATGAGAATGAATTCGGCAGAATTCTATGGATCTAAGGTAGATGAGGACCCTCAAGAGTTCATTGATGAGGTTTACAAGGTATTGGCTATAATAGGAGTTAGATTGGAGGAAAAGGCAGAGTTGGCGGCTTACCAACTCAAACGGGTAGCACAAATATGATTTAATCAATGGAAAGAAGAGAAAAGGGTTGATAATGTGGTTCTATTAGTGGAGTTCAAGGCAGCTTTTTTGAATTGGTTCTTCCCACTTAAGCTTAGGGATGCTAAGATGGTAGAATTCATAAATTTGAAACAAGGTTCCTTGAGTGTGAGGAAGTATGCCCTCAAGTTTAATCAACTTTCAAAATATGCTCCCCAATTGGTGGTTGATCCAAGGTTTAGGATGAGTAAATTTATGATGGGAGTATTCGACTTGGTGAGTGAGGAGTGTCGGTCTGCTATGTTGATTAGTGACATGGATTTGGCTCGCTTGATGACCTATGCTGAACAAATGGAGGAGGAAAAGTTGAGGAAGAGGAGAGGTAAGGAGGCCAAGAGGGCCTGTGGTGAAGGAAAGTTCCAAAGTCTCATGGGTAGTGGTAGTGTGGTACTTTATGATAGGTGCCCTAAATGTGGTAGACGCCATGATGGCCCTGGCTTGAAGAAAATTAGTGCTTTTTATGGTTGTAGAGCAAAATGTGGTAGACGCCATAATGGTCTGTGCTTAAAAAAAACCAATGCTTGTTATGGTTGTGGAGAGGAGGGTCACAAGATAATAGATTGTCCTCTTAGGTGCAAAAAGTGTAGAGGTGGTGATGTTGATCAAGGGGATGCTCCAAGATGTAATTGGTTCCATGCTCTTCAAAGTAGGCAAGGAGGGGACGAGGTGCCTGATGATGCTACTGGTATGTTAAAAGGTTTTTCTTGATGTTGTTGTGCATGCTTTTATGGTTTCGGGGGTTGCTTTTCCTTTTATTGTTCCTTTTGTTGCTAGTAGGGTATTATTCTGTGAATCTATTGTTGCTAGAAGGGTTTAGGGTTTGTTCATGTTTTTATTGCATAGGGTCTTGTCTTGTGATTTTGGTTGGACTTTGGTTTGTTGGATTTGAGGTCTTGAGGTGGTTTGGCTACTTGCATAGCATGCTTCCAATGAGTGTAGGACCTATAAGGTTGTAATATGATGGCTAGGGTGGACGATTTTTTTGGTCTACTACAATGGGCTAGTCACTTCTCTAAGATTGATGTGTGGTTCGGGTTTTGTTCCCCAAGTGAGGATGAGGATATTTGGCATCCCTAAGTGTCTTTTTGGATTAGTAGTGAGCATTTTGAGTATTGTTGGAGTTGTTTGGTTTATTTATGCACCGGCTATGTTTATGGGTTTCATGTATAGGGTCTTAAAACCCTACCTTGTCATGTTTGTGGTGGCCTCTAGTGGTGGTACATTGATTTATTTAGAGCTTGTGAAGTCTTTTGGGGGTAGTGTTGCAAGTCTTGGAGGATGAGAGGTTGTTTGCTAAATCTGGTTGGTGTGAGTTGAGGATGACAAGAAGGTGGTTAGAACTCCTTAGTGATTGTGATATGAGTGTGCATTATTATTTTTTTGGTGAGGCTTATGTTATGGTTGGTTCTCTAAGTGGCCTAGCATGTGTTGATGATTGTGGCAACGAGGTGACTTGAGGGTGGGGTCCATCATTTGGGTAGATTGGGGGTTATGTTGGAGGAAGTTGAGCATGGTGGTGTAGTATTCTTGATGGTTTCAAATCTTCTTTGGTTGGTGAGGTCTAGTTTATGCAAAGGCTTGATTCTGCCTTATTAGAGTTGGAGATGTTGGGTGAAAGAGTGTAGGGTGGAGGTTGTCTCCCAAGGGGGAGAAGGTGGTTTATGGTACCGAGTGGGCTATGTGTGATTAAGGTTGACGAATGAGTTTAGGGTTGTGATTCCTTATAGAATGTAGAGGGAGTTTGGTAAAGTTTCATGAGGGCGGAATGACCTAGGGATGTGGTTATGGTTTTTTCGGTTCTTCATGCTTTTAGTTTGAGGGGGTTGTGTTGGTGGCTCTAGTGTTATGGAATTCTTTGATGTTTTGTGTGTTATGGGGGATAAGTTGGCTTCGGAGGGGGTCCCTGTGGAGGTATTGGATGGACGGGTTGAAGAAGTTGGTTGGTAAGGAGGTTGTGTTTGTCAAGGCCCTTTGGAAGAATCGTCTAGTCTAGAGTGTCTTTTGGGGAGCTGGAGTGGGCATGGAAAAGCGATATCCATACCTCTTTCATTCTATTCAAGCTTATGATATTATGTCAAACTCTTTTTTGTGATTTTATGTCTCATGTTCCAGCCCTTAAGTCATTTGTATGCATTCATGTTTACATTGAAAGGGTTCATGGTGATTTTACACTTATGTTGAGATTTTGAAAATGGTGTTTTAAAGTGTATTGTTGCATTCTTGTTGGGGGTGACCTCTTTATGATTACTCTTCTCTTGTACATTTCTGTGTCAATAGGGGATGAATGTTCCCAAGGGGGGGAGATATTGAAACAACCCTAAAAAGTGCCTGAAATTGTAATTTTCATATATCTTAAAATCCATGCGTGATTATCGAAAATCGACTCCATATTCTTGTTCAAGGGGTCAAATTGAGTGGAAAAAAGAGCTAACCCCGATTTTAGAGTGAATGATTCACAATTTCAAATTTCAAAGTGTCGAATTCAAGTAAGGAATCTGCTTAGAAGCGCTACGCGCCTCAGTACATTTTCTATCCAGTTTTTCAAGTTTGGTCAAAGACTTTTGGGTCTTGGGCCTCCTATTCGTGAAAATGCTTATACTTAGACTTATTTCACCCTCATATCATTCAAGACCTTCCCAAATACACTCCCAAACACTTAGACAATATTTCATCTCCTAAATTCAAGTCTCAAACTCATCCGGATTCTAAGGTTAACAATCAAGCTTCAAGTCTCCATCTCCAATCTTTATCAAGCTATTCTCCAAAGCTAAGGTATGTGGGTTTATTTCATAGGTTCCTTTAACCCATGATGCCCAAGCTTCCTTTTTCCTAAAATTGCATGATTTAAAGTTGATTTACTCATGGGTCTTATTTATTATGAAATTCACTGCACATTATGAGATTGTGATTGTTTTGTCATGTTTTGAGCTATGGATCTAAGAACTATTATGAGACTTGATTAAGGATTTTGATGTATATTGTTTGAGGGTGTTATCAAGTATCTATTGATGGTTTTACATTGGATTTAATTGCATGTTTTCACTCTTGAATTGTATGGTTTTACACTAACACAACACACCTGCCAAGTGTTCGATAAAATGTCCGATTTATGATTCCTGAGTTGTTGAAGGCCTAATGCTTGGCATATGAGATATATGACTTATGATGATAAAAGTATGTTGTATATGTGTTAATTTCATGATAAGCTTCTATAGTGTTACATCTTGACCATAACCTTGTTGAGAGGTATGTACCTTGACCACTTTAATGGAGGGTGTTAAGTCCATTAACCTTGTTGAGGGGTTGGTACTTTGACCACTATTAAGGAGGGTGTTAAGCCCATTAACCTTATTGAGGGGTTGATACCTTGACCACTTTGATGGAGGGTGTTAAGTCCATTAAACTTGTCGAGGGATTGATACCTCGATAACTACCAAGGGGATCTTAAGCCTTGGATTTCGAGTACTAGTTGCTTGGTCTATAATGATGGACTCTTATTATCTACATAATACGTTCTATATAAGCTTGATTTACTCTAAGCAACATCCATACATGTCATCTTGCTATTATGTTATCTATTAAGTATTATTATTCATTTTGCCTATGATGCCTATCTACTGTTGCATTGTATCCTACATACTTAGTACATTCAAACGTACTAACTCATACTCTATGACTACATATTTTGCCTATGATGCTTATCTACTGTTGCATTGTATCCTACATACTTAGTACATTCAAACGTACTAACTCATACTCTATGACTACATAATGTTACCATGTAGGAATCGGAGCTCTATTTGGGCATCCTCCTCCTCCATGTGGCTAGTACGATTGTCTCTCAAGCTAGTTGGTGAGTTCTTCATGTCGGGGATGTTGGTTTATATCTTTTATGCTATGTATTAATACTCTCTTCTTTGTTGCTACTCTAACTATAAGGGTGAGCCCGGTTGCTTGTCTTGGCCCCCGTTAAGTATCTATGTTTAGAGGTGTTGTTGGACAAGTTATGTATTGTGCTTGAGCTTTGACTCATCTATGATATTTAAGTATTACTTCCTCTTTCTCTCTCTTTCCCTTAGCCCAAATTCCTCTTGTTTATGTTTGTCTCTTATTGTCATTTTAATTGCTTCCGCTGTTAAGGATGTGTAATGATATGCTATGAGGCTTGTTTAGGGTTCCTTCGGATTCCCCATTCGCTGGTCACATCTAGGCCCTAGCCTTGGGTCATGACGGTTTAGGTCCAAGACCCAAAGGCCTTGGACCGAACAACAAAAATTGGGCAAAAATAACATAGGAGTGCGCTCCTGATGCATCGCGCCTTAGGCACGGTTCTTCTCTGGAAATCGTGCACTTTGGAATTTCAAATTTTGATACGGTTGCTCTATAATCGAGGTTAGACCCATCTCCCACTCAATTTTGTCCCCTGAACAAGAATATGGAGTTGCATTTTTGATATCACGCATAGACTTTGAGATATATAGAAATTACGAATTCGGGCACTTTTTGGTGTCGTTTCACTTTCATTCTATTCAAGCTTATGATAACACATCAAGCCCTTTTTATGATTCCAAGTTTTATGTTCCATCCCCTATTATCAGTTTATGTGTTCATGTTCATGCTGACAAGTTCATGATGATTTTAACACTTATATTGAGATTTTGAAAATGGTGTTTAAGTGTATTGTTGCATTCTTGTTGGGGCTGATTTCTTCGTGATTACCCTTATGTATGTCTCTATGACATTTGGGGATGAATGATTTCAAGGGGGAGATATTGAAATGACCCCAAAAAATGCTCGAAAATGTGACTTGGAAGTGCCCGGAATCATAATTTCCATATATCTCAAAATCTGCGTGTGATATCAAAAATCTGACTTCATAATCTTGTTTAGGGAAACATATTGAGTGGGGAATGGGTCTAACTCAAAATTTAGAGCAATCATAGCAAAATCCAAAATTTCAAAGTGATGAAAAATAGTAAGCAGGCGCGCCCCAGGCGCAACACGCCAGGGACGCGGAGAGGCAAGGTTTTGGCCAGTTTTTGTTACTCGCCCAAGGCTTTTGGGTCTAAGTCTTCCCATACATGAAAATACTTATACTTAGCCTTATTTCACCTTCATATCATACAAGACATTCCCCAAAACCCTCTCAAACACTCAGACAAATATTTCACTCAAAATTCAAGTGTCAAATCTCTTCCTGGATCTTGAGGATTTCACTCAAGCTTCAAGTCTCCATTTCCAATCTTCATCAAGAATTCTCCAAAGCTAAGGTATGTGGGTTTCAACCATTAGGTTCTTTCACCTATGTTGCCTAAGCTTCCTTTTTACACAAATTGCATTTTTCCAAGTTGATTTACTTAAGGGTCTTAACTATTATGAATTTGACTATGAACTATGTTGAGGTTTCATGAAAGTGTGACTGTTTAAGCATGTTTTGAGCTATGAATCTATGATCCATTGTGGGATTTGATGTATATTTCATGATGGTATTACCAAGTGTTGGTGGGTGGTTTTACATTTAATTTTCTTGCATGATTTCACTTTTGAATTGCGTGGTTTTACACTAGCATTACACTCCCGCCAAGTGTTTGATAAAATGTCTATATTATCTATCTTGAGTTGTTGAAGGTCTAATGCATGATATATGGGTTAAGTGACTTTATGATGATAAAAGTATGGTATTCATGTACTGATTTCATGATAAGCTTCTATAGTGTTCCAAGATGATCAAATACCAAATTAAGTTGTTGATACCTCATTAACCAAATTGAGGGGTTGATACCTCATTAACCAAATTGAGTGGTTGATACCTCATTAGCCAAATTGAGGAGGTTGATACCTCAATAACCAAATTAATGGGTTTATACCTCAATCACCTTAGATGGGGGTGGCACATTCAATGACCAAATTGAGGGTTGAAACCTCAATCACCTTAGATGGGGGGTGGCACATTTAATGACCAAATTGAGGGGCGAATACCTCAATCACCTAGGATAGGAGATGGTAAACCCATTAGCCAAATGATGGTCTCTTCTTTCATGCGTAATATGTCCTATATAAGCATGTTTCTATTTTAAGCATCACTCATACATGCCATATTGTTATTATGCTATGCTTTGCTTATGATATTACATTTTACCTATTGCCTATCTCTTGTTGCATTGCATCCTACATACTTAGTACATTCAAACATACTAACGTATACTCTATGCCTACATGATGTTACCATGTAGGAACCGGAGCCCCATTCGGTCATAATCCTCCTCCACGTGGCTAGTAATATCTATTCAAGCAAGTTGGTGAGTCCTCAACTCTGAGGACGATATCTTTTTCTCTTATGTTATGCTAAGACTTTCTATCCTTTATTGTATACTTTTAACTATGAGGGTGTGCCCCGTCGCTTGTCTTGACCCCACTAAGTTCTATATTTAGAGGTGTTGTTGGACAAGTAATGTAATTATGATCAAGCTTGACTCTTTGATGTTTATATTGTGGGAGAATTCCCTTAGCCCCTTATCCTTGTTTTATACTCTCATGTTGTTTTTCTCTTGTTTCCGCGACCAAGAATGTAAAATGATATGCTAAGAGGCTTGTTTGGGGTCCCTTCGGGTTTTTCATTCGCCGGTCATGTCTAGGCCCTAGGTCCAGGTCGTGACACCCAATTACTTATATACAATAGATAGGTGATAAAACTAGTATTAGCAGCTAGTAGATATGTCTTGGCAGTTCAATCTCAATAAAAGTAACTGAAACGCCCCAAAAATGCCCGAAAACGTACCTCAAAAATGCCCATAATCATAATTTTCATATACCTTAAAATCCATGCATGATATCAAAAATCTAACTTCATATTCGTGATCAAGGGGAAAAATTTAGTGGAAAATAGGTATAACCCCAATTTTAGAGCAAGCGTAGCGAAAAATAATTTTTCAAAAATTTGCTTATCTAGTGTTGATCTGTGCCTTGGCCGCGATGCACTAGGGGCGCAGATTATTGTTATTTTGTTCCTATTTTATTCATTTTTGGTCTAAGGCCTTGGGGTCTTGGGCCCATACCCCCTATGCATAAAAAACACCCATACTTGGTCATTTTCAACTCCATATAACTCAAGACATTCTCAAAACTTTCTCTAACACTTAGCCAAATATTTAAATCCAAATTCATGTGTCCCAAACTCATTTTTGAATCTCAATAACTTCACTCAAACTTCAAGTTCTCATTCAAATTTTCATCAAAGGAATCCCCAAATTTAAGGTATGTGGATTTCAACCATTGGGTTATTCCACACATGGTGCCCAATCTTCCTTTTAATGTAAATTGCTTGTTTCCAAGTTGGATTAACTAGGGGTATCTCTTACTGTGAAATTTGATTATAAATTATAGTGGGATTTCATAAAATGTTGACTGTTTAAGCATGCTTTGAGCTATTATTCTCTGATCTATGATGAG
>DF360237.1:30455-42349 GCA_000787875.1 Solanum virginianum | reverse complement strand
ATTTCAATTTAACATACACCAACATACATACAAGCTTTAATTCACACAAAATAAAGCTAAAGAGCATCATACCTTTCACACTCCTTACTAGATCTAAATCTTTATAGCCGTAAAACCAAGCATTTTCTTGGCCAACCAGTGCCTCCATGCCACTTAGGGACTCAATATACTAAGCTAAAATAATTGTAGAATCAAAATTTATAATTAATTTTTTTTGATTTTACTGTAGCAACCCGAGAGCCTAAATAATGAAAAAGAATAGAAGATTTAAAGGATTATACGTATCTATCTCTATTCCCTTGAGCAAGCCGAGAGCTTACTTGTTGTTCTTCATGATAATGTCACTTTAGTCCCCAAACTTTCAACAATACAACTTTGGTCCCAAATTCCCATAACGGTTCCAATGTAAAAAAATACGGGTTCTAACACCTAGCCTATAAGGGCTTATATAGTGGCACATAGGTAATGGGACAAAGGGTTGCTTTTAGTGTTCCCTTACCAAACTCCACCTCAATGTCTCATTCGGTGCGAAGCCATCCCACGGAATTCTTTTGAACATAACTTAGTCAAATAACAAAATTTAGAATCATAAGTAGTAATCTCAAGAGTAGCTCAAAATTTAGGAACCACCAAGTGAGAATTGTCCTTTCATCTTGGGGACCATCATAAACTAACATCATTTAGGGATTTATTAACTTATATTTTTTTTCACAAAACATCAACTTAAAACCTTTCTTGTATGTCCTACTTATCATCACATGACATATAAAGATTGACTTCAGACTTAATGGGCCAAATCAATAGTTTCGATAAACTCATAAGTCATAAGAGTCATGCATGATCAGAGGAGTAATATGCTTATTTAAAATCATGCATTAATGGCCAGCTCACTTTCATTAAAAACCAAATCATTGGGATCATTACCATTACTCAGAACAAATGAAAATACTTATCAAGATATTACATGGTGACATTATAGGAAAAATACATCATAAAACATCATTAAATCAATATTAGCATGCACGGTAATATTCAAGAAACTTAAAGAAAAGGTAAAAGCTTTTAATGAAGGACTTTATAGATGAAAGGAGACCCACAAATCAACTCATATACCTTAGGTGTAGCCTACGAAGAAGGAACTTGCTATTATGAAGAAGGATTCTTGAAACCCTAGCCCTCTTTGCCTTGTTCTTGGAGAGAATGATTGCCTTAGAATATTTGAGAAAGTGGAAGAATGAAAACAAATAGGAATCTTAGGCTTTAAGGCTTGTTTAAGGGCCTAGAGGTTCATAAAAATGACATAGTTTAGACCTAGTATTGATAGAAAGGACAAAAATGCCCTTTGTTAAAACCCTGGAACACAAACTATGAGATCCCGATTGCGGGCAGTTAATTATACCACGAGTCATGGTTCATGTCATATTTTTCTCCTTTTCCAAATCTTCAAAGATTGATTACCAAACCACAAAAATATAATCCACTGGTCATACACTTATCCACGAGTTTTGGATGGCCTCGTGGAATCCATCCATACTTAGTGAAATTTCCACTTCTCTAGACCATATTTACGAAGGCTATCTACGGACCTTATAAAGTATTATGGGTTGTCCTATTGGTCTTGCATTACCTTAAAGAAACTCCAAATTTTCTTCATATCTGGAACTCACACCTACGGTTCGATTTGCGATTCGCAATTTGAACCAAAATTTACACTTAGAAAGATTTTAACTTTCTGAGTCCCTCATTCACGAGTTTGGTCTATGACTCGTGGTTTGAACCACAGGCCATGAATTGGGCTCATGAAATAAGTCCTAAAAATTTTCAGTCCAACTTTTCTGCACTTTGCAGGCTCCTAACATAAGGGTTCTTACATATAACATGTGTGTTTATATAGTAATGTTTAAATTCTTTTTTTGAAGAATCTATTTTAATTTCATAATTAAGTGATAAATACATGAATTGTAATTGAAGGAATAGACGAAGTTTTATAGTTGACATATTTAATAGTAACAAAGAATTTAAAGGATGAGATAAATTGAAGAGAAAAAAAAAAGATGAGAAAGTTAGTGTGGAATGTGAAAAAGCGATAACATCCATATTCTAGAACTAATCTTTTCATCTTTTATTAGTATTTTGAATTTATCATCATGAGATTAATTAGTTCTAGATATAATTCAATGTAAGAGTAGTTATTTTACTTATAGATAAATAGGGTTGCTAAACTTTTTATTTATCCAACTTGAAATGGTAATTAAGCCTTGAGGTAATTAAAAATTTTCTATGTATTATTTAATCAATTAAATATTTTAATTTAGTGAAGGGGCAAAATGATAATCCAACTTTGAGGATTGGAGCTTCCTACTTTTTGTAATACTATTTTTGATGTACCTGCTTTGCATGTGAATATAAATAATGTCAAGAATGTTAGATAAAAAATTTAAGTCAATAGTTATAAATAGAATTATGAAGTATAAGTTCTAAGAATAATGAATGTAGACTTTCTTGTGATTACTATTTGTGTTTATATTGAAAGTTGTGAAATTAACATTTGAAAATATCTATATCTATTTATGATATAGTGCTTAGATTTTGATAAGGTGATGCAGCACCTCTCCTTGGCCTCCGATTGCAATTAATTTTTTCTCCTTTTCTTTTGACCTTTTTTTCTTACTCATTGTTAAATTAAGTGTGGTATGCAAAAATAAAAATAGTCACTCTTAAAATCTCTTAAGTGTACCTTTTTCTCACTCTCCTTATGATTTCTAAGGGGTGCATCTATCATATAGTGAGGGCTAGATATTTGAGTTCGAGTTTCTTACCCTTGAGTCACTCTTGTGGTTAAAGAGATTTTGAATGTCTTTTCCAAATATTTGCCCAGTATTCCTCCCAAAAGGGAAGTAGACTTTGGCATAGATCTTCTTCCTGATACTTAACCTATTTCCATTCCTCCCTATTGTATAACACCAACTGATTTGAAGGAGTCGAAGGATTAGTTGAATGATTTGTTGGAGAAAGACTTTAGTAGGCTAAGAAAGACTTCAGATGTGTATTTATTATTGATAATTTGTCAAGGTAATTATAATGAATAATTATCCATTGACAATGATTGATGATTGATTTGATCAACTATATTGAGCTACTCACTTCTTTATGATTTATCATTGTTCCAATAATAATCAGTTGAGGGTAAGGGAATGTGATATTCTCAAGATAGTTTTTCAGACTAGATATAGGCACTTTGCATTCATTGTAATGTCTTTTGGGTTGATTAATATCCCGTTGATGTTTATGGATCTTATCAATCAGGTGTTAAGCCATTCCTTGATACGTTTGTTGTTGTCTTCATTGATCTGGGGCTGAATAAAAGCATATAGATCATTTGAGATTGGTTCTTCAAACTTTAAGGGATAAACAATCATTTGCCAAGTTTAGTCAATGTGAGTTTTGGTTGCACGAGGTAGCCTTTCTTGGTCATATGGTATCTGGTGACTGTATTAAAGTTGATCCAAAAAGATCAAGACAGTGAAGAATTGGCCTAGACCATTGTTTCCTTCGGATATTCAAAGTTTCTTGGGTTAGTTGGTTATTATTAGAGATTTATTTAGGGATTTTCATCTATTGCTTCACCATTGACCAAATTGACTCAAAAGAAGGCCAAATTCTTATGGATAGATGTATGTGAGAAGAGCTTTCAGACTTTGAAGGATTGATTTACATCGGCTTTTGTTTTAACACTACCAAATTGCTTAGATGGATTTTTGGTGTATTGTGATGCATATCAGATTTGTTTGAGTTGCATGCTTATGCAACATGCAAAAGTGATAACTTATGCATCTAGGTAGTTGAATGTGCATGAACAAAATTATCTAACTCATGATCTTGAATTAGTGGTTGTGGGGTTTGCTTTGAAGATTTTGGGACATTATATTTATGGGTTCATGTTGATGTGTTCGCTGATCACAAGAGTTTGAGGTATGTGCTCACCCAAAGAGATTTTAACTTGAGGCAAATGAAGTGGTTAGAACTTCTTAAAGACTATGACATTAGTGTGCAATACCATCTAGGCAAGATAAATATTGTTGTTGATGCCCTTATTAGGTTATCTATGGGTGGTGTGGTCCATGTTGATGAGACGAAGAAAGAGTTAGTGAAGGTTGTGCACCACTTTCATAGATTGGGTGTGAGGCTAACAGATTTTAATGATGGTAACGTTCATGTTCAAAGTAGGGTTGAATCTTCTGTGGTTGATGCCAAAGCAAAACAAAATCTAGACCCATCAATGGTTGAATTGAGGAAGTTGGTTGTGGAAAGAAAATATAGAGGTTTTCTTCCAAGGGGCAGATTATGTACTTTAGTACCAAGATTGGTTAGATGTTCTTGATATTGATGGCCTTAGGGAGGTGATTTTGAGAGAAGCCCATAAATCTTCTTATTTTATACATTCGGGATCTACCTAGATGTATCAGGACTTGAAAGTGGTGTATTGGGGAATAAAATGAAGAGGGACATAGATAAGTTCATATCCCAATACCCTATTTGTCATTAGGTAAAGGTAGAACACCATAGGCCTGATGGTTTGGCCCAAGATATTGAGATTCCTACTTAGAAGGGAAAAGATATATATGGACTTTGTGATAGGTTATCTCTATACTCGAAAGCAATACAACTCTATTTGGGTTATTGTTGATAAGATGACCAAGTCAGCTCATTTTTTATCGGTTAAGACTACTTTTAATGTCGCCGATTATGCCAAGTTATATATGCAGGAGTGGGTCAGATTGCACAGGATGCCTTTGTCTATTGCATTAGATTGTGTTGGTCAGATTGCACGAGATGTCTTTGTCTATTGCATCAGATTGTGGGTACCCAATTATCTTCTCACTTTTGGAGGTCATTTCAGAAGGGGGTTGGTACAAGGGTAAAGTTAAGAATCGCTTTCCATCCTCGAACTAGTTGACAAGTCAAAAGGACAATTCAAACCTTGGAAGACATGTTGAGGGATTATTTGTTGGATTTCAAAGGCCATGGGGATGATCATCTACTGCTTGTTGAGTTCACAATAATAGGTATCATGCTAGCATTAGGATGACACTATTTGAAGCTTTATGTGGGAGGAGATGCTGATCCCTAGTGGGATGGTTTGAGATAGGTGAGATGGCTTTGATGGGCCCACAGTTGGTGTTAGAGGCTATGGAGAAGGTGAGGTTGATTCGAGAAAAGTTAAAAATAGTTCAAAGTCATCAAAAGTCCTATTCGGTTATTAGGAGAAGGGATCTTGAATTCCATTTCAGTAATTGGGTGTATGTGAAGGTTTCACCTATGAAGGGTGTAATGCATTTTGGTAAGAAGGCTAAGTTAAGTCCCTGGTATGTAGGCCGTTATAAGATCATTGAACATATTGGAAATGTGGCTTATAGATTAGAATTGCCCTCGGATATGAGTTCCATTCACCCAGTGTTTCATGTGTCTCTGTTGAGAAAGTTGGTTGGTGATCTTAGTACGATTTTGCCTTTGAATGGTGTTGATACTAATGAGAACTTGACTTATGAAGAGGTGTCGGTTGTGATTTTTGATAGACACGTGAAGAGACTTCGCAACAAAGACATTACTTTGGTTAAATTCCTTTGAAGGAACCAACATATTGAGAGTGCTACATAGGTAGTGCAATAGGATATGATGAAGCAATACCCCTATCTATTCCAATCTACTCAAGCCTAAGATATTAGGTTTTTTATGCTTAAATTGTCCTAATTCCTTTGTTTCTATGTCTTTATGTCATGACACACATACATGTTCATGAAACTGATTTTGGTGATGTTTTTAGCATAGCTTTAAGGATTTCATAGTTTTAAAAGTTGATTTTTCAATATGCATTCATGTTGGGCTGTTTTATGTTCAATTCAAGCTATTTAAGCCATGTCCTAGCTCATTCGAGGATAAGTGATCCCAAGGGGAGATGATGTAAGGACCCAAACTTCATACGACCATTACAAGGCTTAAAAGTAAGTTTTTGAGAGTTTTTGGCCCGAGTTTCTCACCAAGGAGAACACCACTAGCCATGGTGTGTTATATGGAGAGGCCCTTAGGCTTGTTTTAGACTTCGTGGAGAGTTCCAATGAAGGGTTCCACCATGTAACCCACCACAGCTCATGGACCCCACTACAGTCCGTGGAGGGAAACCTCCACTTAGCCTTCTTGTTTCCTCTAAGTGTACATACCATGGACTCCTTCACGGCCTGTAGTACACACCACAGCCTGAAGCGGGTGTCGTATAATGCACCATAGCCTACTTTGGTCTCATTTTAAATGGGGTCATTTTGGTAGATTGGCCCAACTCTTTGGTCTTTTAGGACTTTTATGCAATTCTTTACACCCCTAATCAGTCCTGAGTTATTTTCGTGCACTTCATTTCTAGGCCAACACTTAGTTTCTAAAATCTAAGTCTTAAATCACTCTTCAAGCATAGAACTCAAAGATTCAAGCTAGGAGCTCAAGTGTGATTCTAATTCAAGCCAAATTCATCTTAAACTCTCTAATACAAGCAAGGTATATGTGGTTTCATCCTTGGTTCCAATTAAATAAAGGAACCTAAATCCTATCCATCAACTTTCATGAACTTTAAGTAGAATTCAAGTTTGATTTTTATGATTTTCTTTTAAATGGTTGGAATTATGTTATGGTTACTATCAAATGGTGATTTAAGCATGAATTACTTATTATTGCAATGATTTACATGATTTCTATGAACTATGAACTTTCATGTCCCTTTAAACATTGATTTCATGCATAGGTACTTTCAATTATGATCCGAATACTTATCTCTTTATTAATTATGCATACTACGATCTCGTTACCATGTTTTAAGTATGAATTTCAAGTAACCATGCTTTATTCTCTTTTCTCATATCATGAGAATGCATGAACAAGGCTTTTTATGAAGATTTGACATGGATTTGACTATCAATTATGGATATGATTACGATTTCAAGGCAAACATGGTTATGACATGAATGTGATCATAATGATGTCTATGATATGTCTTTAAGCACTCATAAGTATGTAAACACCATCATGCATAAGTTATGAATAAGCTATTCCTATGCATTTAAACATGATTTTAAGTATGACTAGACTTTACGACCAAGTATGCATGACTATGATTTGAAATGTGACTTATGATCCAATAACAAGCATGTACGTGTGTGTGTATGTGTGTGTGTATATATATATATATATATATATATATATATATCCATGGGAGGATGACTTAGCATTGGATAAGATTGGAGGTGGGGGACTATCTAATACACCCAAATTTACACTCCAAAAGGAATAGTAAAGTAGTCGTTGGTCAAATATAGAACTCAACAAGATTTGAGGTCAATCCCCCAGGGAATACATGAGAATAAATCTATTAGCACCCTTTTTCAGATGTAATATCTATTCCCAAAATAAAAGTGCATAAACTAAATTGGGGGAGGGGGGTTTGATGTTACAAACTAAGTTACTAAAGAAAAGTAATGAAAAGGTGCAGTGACTACTGGATTTCAAACAATTAATGAAAGATAGGGTTGTGTTCCCCATGATATCCAATATGATAGCCAAATTTACATAGTAAACCTATTCATGATTACGCATACGAGATCAAGCAAGTTATGTAACACCTAATTGACCTTCTAGTCCTTCTTAGATGCATTTCATTCATCATCTTCTGTTCTTAGAACATATACTTTTTAACCCTTGTTATGGACCCCAAAATACTCTCATCTTTCCATCTCAAGTACTTAGACTAGGTTAAAATTCCCAAATTTCTATCATAGAATTCTTTTCCTAATCACTACATCCCTTCCGGGTATGTAACGAATACAGGCTTACCCTAACGCATCTACTCATTAAAGAAGAAGTTAAAGTGAAGAATACTACGATATATACGATAATCAATCCCGAGATTCACCCCACATTCATCTATCTTATTGATTTGTCATGGGTGGGTTTAGCCTAGCATATTCAAGATAAATAGCCCACAACAATATATAGAAATCATGATAAAGAACTTACTGTTGATAAAGTGATGAATCCACAGATTTCAATCTATAAAGAGGTGATTAAAATCCAAGAGTTCAATGTAAATTAATGTAAAATATCATTTTTACTTAGTTCTCTGTCTCCAACAGTCGAAGACAAATAAAAATAGAATAAAAATAGTACATATCTATATATATACAAGGAAAAACCTAATCCAACTTAAAATAGGAAAATAGACGTCCACATAGGTACGGGCAACTACATGGACCATGAGGCTCCAAACGGACCGTGAGATGGTCCGTGAGTCAGTACTTAGTCTTCAAATCATGTCCTCTCTTCGTGTGCACTGGAATGGATCATGTGAGGGTTCGTGGACCCTAAAATAGGCTGTGACCCTTGCCTTAATGATTTTCAACATTATCCACCTGGTTTCTCAGAATCATGGCCTACGTCACAGTCTGTCGTTATCACACGGCCCGTGACGGGCCTCGTCTCTCTCCACTTACATAATTTTTGCATTTTTTGATAGTGATCCCTCAACTTCATGTCGACTTGATGCTGAAGGACATGGTCCGTGTCAATTCCTATGGCCCGTGAAAGGGACTGTGAGACATGCCTTAATCACTTTCATTCTTCGTTGTTCCAGCTCTTGTGAGACGTGCCTTAGTCACTTTCATTCTTCTTTGTTCCAGCTCCATTCTCACTCCTCCTTAATTGGCAAGCCATGTGTAGGGCTATGGTGCACCTCACAGTTCATCTCATGTTACACACGCTGTGTAGGAACCCATACTCATCCACTTTGCCCCATTTTGTGGCTCGTATGTTCAGACCAATTCCGCGTGGCCTCTCACGGTTTGTGTGATGTTACACAGGCCGTGGAGGCCTCCATATGTCAACACTTGAGCTCTTTTTCATTCATTTTCTTCTACTTCACCCATTGCTCCATGCCTTAACCACTTTCTGAAAAATAACAAAAACACATATCAAACCAACAAATTTGCTTGAGAACGCACAAAAATCCTATTTTTAAAGCATTACAAGAGTTGTATTTCCATGACTCATCAAAACCCTCAACTTAGATTGATTGCTTGTCCTCAAGCAATGACGACTCAACAAAATATAGTATAAATACAAGTGCTCAATCAGAACTATGGGATAACCCCCAATTTTAACATATATGCCTAGAAAACATGCTTAAATTGTGATGACACCCCAAATAGACCCACACAAATTAAGGTAAACATCATACAAGCATGGTTAGCCTACATAAGATCTGGAACAAAGATAAACCAGTCGTATTAGCACCAATTAGTGCAAGGATAGTGCCCTCACTACAAAAAAGTCTCACGCACACATATATCAATGTAAAATATAGACTGGAATGTAGACACTAAATCTCATAAGTAATTTTTATTGGACACACAAGTATCGACTATATGCTTGTCCTTATTTTCGCTACCTTAACTCTTGAACGACCTTTTTAGGATCACATTAGGATTTTTGTGGCTTGTAATTTAGGCTCGAGCATGGGTGAGGTACGTTTCGGATCAAAGTGACTAATTGGCCCCTCCAAGACACTACTTTGAGTCAGCCATTTGCTCTCAACCTTCAGCTCCTATTGCCCCTGTTTTTCTAACTTTCTTTTCCGTTGGGAGTGATTTTCATGATTCTTTAATTCTTTTTCTTTCTTTTCTTTTTTGATCTTTAGTTTTACTCACAGTCACACCCCAATTTCTTTTCTCCTCTTATCACTTGGCTCTTTTCCACATTTATTTTTCTGCTTTTCCTACAATAGCCACCCTTAACTTAGGCTTTTGCCCTAGGCTAAGGTTCACAATGTCTTTTTAAAGGACTAGGGTCAGTAGAAGCCACTCTCAACTTAGGCTTTTGGCCTAGGCTGAGGTTCACAATGTCCTTGGAGAGACCAAGGCTAAAGTAAGAATCTACAGATAGATAGGGAAGGTGAGTTGGGTGATTACAAAGAAAAGTTCTATTCAGGCTCAACTTTTGGTTCAAAGTGGACAATTTCACTTTGTTGGTCAAATTTAGGCTAATTGACTAGTTAACAAAAGGGCCTAAGATCACATCCTAATCATGTCATTCAATTGTTTTGGTGGGACTAACCAGGCAAGTTCTAGCTTACAAGTGCATTGACTGAATTAAGCAAATAAGCTCACACACGTGGCATATCATCTATACTAGTTAGCACTACCAATATAGTCATGCTTCATTCAGCAAGATGCCAACCATACAATGTATACCATGCTTTCCAAATATCATACAAGTTAGTTAGGATGGGATGCATGCACATACAAGCTTTTTGCAACATTTTTAACTTGGGGTATTTTCATATATCAATTATGGTTTACCCTAGACTTCTATAAACACTTGTATCTACACAAACATCACAACCTAAACATGCCAGTTCTACTAGATAATACACTTGAGAGAAAAGAAATATGACAAGAAAAACTTTCAACAGGCAGGATGCCCCAACTTCTCCAAAGAAATGGTGCAGTTCCCTCACTGCACCACAACGAGAAATAAAGTACAAATAAGGAGTAAATGATACTTGGGACGACCTAAGCGTCAGTCATACCACCGAAATTGGACCCTCCGGTGGGGTCCCTATCATCAAAAGTTGCACCCGATACAAACGTGCTCCCAAAGGCTCCTACCTTCACTGCCTCTCATGCAAGCCACTCTCTTTACTCTTGCTCGGTAGCTACTCGACGCTGGTCACTCATGGCCTTATGCAACTTCTTCTTCTTCGGTAACTGTAGATCAAGTCGAGGCTACTACGTTGGCTGCGCCTCTTACCCTTGTCCTTTCTCTTTGACTCATTTATGGGTGGTACAGGTACAACAAATGGGGAGGGTGGAGAGCCCCATGTCTCATCTAAAACTGGTGACATAGGAGCATTAAAAAGGGTCATCTAAGATTCTGGAGGTGGGGCTGGCGCAATGCGATTATACTAGGTCATAAGCTACATAATTCGGGCCTTTATGTCATTCACTATTTGTATTTCATCTCTTCCCTGGACATACTCTGAAACATATCATGAAGTACCCCTCTTAAGTGTTGACATAGTTTTGCAAGATGCTGATTTAGCCCAGAATCTCAGGCCGAAGTTGCTCCACTGCTTGTTGTAGATGATACCAGACCATGTGAGGCCTCCTCTCGACTATCTAATCAACAATGGCTCATGTCTTCGGTTCGTCCGACATCGCTCTAGCCAGAAACTCATATGGGACATACATATATCCTTTCTGCACTAAAGGCACTGCACGACTTCCCTCGGGCTACTCAGAAGCCTCGCTTGACTGTGGGGCGATGGCGCGACCCTCAAATGATAAGGATTGTTATGGGGTCGCTTGGGGAAACATCGCCAGACCCCTCAACCTGCATATTCTAGTCTGCATAAAAGGATTGTTGGCATCCTTAATCAGTACAATGTTGACCACGCCTTTGGGAGCTATCTTTTGGTCCAAAAAATGTGTGGTCGGGACATGGGCCCATTTGTAAAGTGTTTCAATTAGCATTGGAAAGGCATGCCAGCTTCGTCAAATAAAGCGTGATCCCGCTTCTTAATAGCAATAACTCATCCCACATTCAATACGTACTTGGCCATCAAATATGCTACCAAATAGGCATGGGATAGTTGGAGCGCGTGGTCATTACCTATGGGACGAAGCTTGGACTACACCACTGACCACCAAAACTTGGAAGCAAATATCAAAGATGCATTAGCAATAGCAACCTGGGTGTTTGTAACCTAAGTCGCATAGCCCCTTGTATGGCAATCCACTCTGCAATCCATTTCAAAAGCGCAGCCCTATAATTCGGATCGGACATTCACCCCTCATCAG
>DF360237.1:10731-30437 GCA_000787875.1 Solanum virginianum | reverse complement strand
ACTTATACCCTTGTCCCACAGATGACTCCACGGGTTTTCTAGTGGCACACGGTCTGTGTGGATGAACGTTGTGGCCTCCTTTGTCAAATATTTGCCCACTAAGGCTATCTGGAGGGGCCCGGTAGTCTGGACCAAAGAGGAATCTATTGATGGTAGTCTCTGAAATGTCCACCCTTTCACCATGCACCATAACATGCTCTGGTGGGGACAATCGGAAGGGTAGTTGCTTTTTCAACTTTTTAGAGTGACCAATATGTATTGAGTTTAATAGGCTAGCAGCATAGCTAGAATAAAACTCTTCAATAGTTACTAGCCCATAATATCCGAGTGGTTGTGCCATCCAGCCAAACTGATATAAGTAAATGCATCAATAATATCAGGGACCCCATTGAGTTGATCTATGATAACCCAAACCTCAAGGATGATGACCCATTGTTGGAACCCCTTGAAGCCCTTAGTTAGCCTCTGAGTGAAAATTTCTTAAGTGCCTGGAACAGTCCAACGGCATCACAAAAATACGATAAGCTACCTTGCGATTTGAAGATTTATCATCCGAGAGACTGCATAATGTATGGCTTCATCAACACTATACCGGAGGTCAATCTTGTCGGCCTGATCACCAGTGTGGTGTTGGTCAGCATCAGGGTTTGTGCCTACATCTCCTGCTCTGGGGCATCCTCCTCCTCCTTCTCAACTCCTGCATCAGGAATCCCCCTTCCTCAAACTGGGGGGCTATGGTTTGGCTCATTTCACAAGCCGTTGTAGTTAGAGGGGGTGAGGGGAGACATTACTAGTAAAATAGACCTCAGACCCTCTTGAAGAGTCATCACCTGAGTCACTCCCATTTTGATAACTAGATGATACAATAGGGGAAGCGTTGAGACATGACCCAGGCTCCTCCCTAGGTTTGATTGACTTTTGACGTGGACCTATGGTAGCTGCAAGTATCATAAATGAATAAAAATGGTTAGAAATTTTTGAATGAACAGGTTGACGCACTAATGGGCACTCAAACTTCCCCTATGCCATAAATGTGACAATAACCCTTAAGTGTGGCGTCATCTGGTCTATCATAGGGAGATTATACTTGAGTCAGGTGGGAAAACAAGATTACAAACACTTGAATTAAATAAACTAAGTGTGCAGAGGTGGTCTTTTGGGCGGGACCCCTATCCAGGTCATGAAGAGTTACATGGACCGTGTGATGGACCATCTCAAGGGACTTGGGAAATTAAGTGTTGAGGCAACCCAAATGGAAGCGACACATGGCCTGTGACATAGGACACGATTTGTGTGAGCCACCATGAGAGCGCACTTATGCAGGTTGACCAACCATCTTTCCCAAGTAGATCGAGCATATTTTCATACTTCACAAGTACCTAATGTTAACTCACATATAAAAAAGAGCAAAAAATAAAGTTTTACCATGAGAAAAAGCCTGAAAAATGCTAGACTCACTAGACTCCATGGAAAACACCATAAGCACTCAACAATGGTGGTTTGCACCACCCAATGCAATGCCCAAGACAAAAGGCAAGAAATTTAACACTCTAGACAATGAAAAACCTATTTGCAAGCAAAATTTACCATATTCACACTAGAAAACATATTAGAAGATGATAACTTACTATATCGACAATTAAAGGAGGGTAATAACTTGCTTGAACTATGAAGACCCACATGAAGATGTATGCTATGGATCATGAGATTGACTCACTAATCGTGATAAAAGAGATAGAAATTTTGGTGGTTGTGAGAAATAGGGCGTGAGAGAGAAAAGAGATGCATGAGGAATGAGAGAGAGAAAAGAGTTAAGAATGGGAGGTTGGGACAAAGTGAGGGTTTAAATACCCTGGTCAACCATGTGGACCATCTCTCTCTCCTCCATGATCGGCTTCACAGCCCGTGTCACATGGCATGGTCCATTTGGATAAACTGTCTACCCATACTTAAGATTTTGAAGAATATACCTAAAATATTTTGATAGACACACCTCCATGGAGGGCCTCATGGCCTATGATATGTGTCACAGTCTGTTTGGAATGTCCATTTGCCCATACTTGAACAATTTTGAAAAGAAACTCACCTGGGCCACCACATCTCCACATGGGTAACCTCACAGCCCGTGTCACGTGCCACGATTCGTGTGGACCATTTTTCCACCTATACTTGGCAAATTTTAAGCTTACTAAGGCTTATACCCTTGTCCCACAGATGACTCCACGGGTTTTCTAGTGGCACACGGTCTGTGTGGATGAACGTTGTGGCCTCCTTTGTCAAATATTTGCCCACTATGGCCTCACATCATATCTCCCATCACGTGTAGGTACATGAACTCTACAAGTGATTCCTATACTTACCTATACACACAAATCATAAACAAGAAAATGCATGACATAATAACATCAACTTCTACCTTGTTTTAGCTATTATAATGCATACGGTTGCCTCCCATGAAGTGCTTGGTTTCACATCATGGCATGATGCATCTATGTTGACTATTTAGACTTCATCAAGCTGCATGACCTCCATCACTGAGGCTACATCTGCAACACCCAAATAGTGCTTCACCCATTGCCCATTAACTTTGAACTGATGCCCATTTTCAGCCTCTAGTTCTATCGCACCATGTAGGAATACTTGAGCTTACCTTGGAACAACCTCAACCTAGATTTGTACAGCCAAACCGTGTCACCAATATTGAAACTTCTTGGTGCAATATGCTTATCATGTTGGAACATCATCCTGTCTTTATAAAGTACTGCACTCCATAAGCCTGGAGGCAAAACTCATCCAACTCATTGAGTTGGTCAAGTCTCAGGTCAGCCGCCTCACCCCAATTCATGTTCAGCTTCTTTAGAGCCTAGAGTGCCTTATACTCTAACACTAGGGGTAGATGGCAGGCTTTACCAAACACTAGTTGATATGGGGACAAAGTAATAGGGGTCTTGTAAGCTGTCATGTAAACCCACAGTCCATCATTGAGTTTCTGAGCCCAATTTGTTCTAGTCGTATTCACAAACCTAGTCAGGATCTCCTTGATCTCTATATTCGAAACTTCAACCTACCCAGTTTTCTATAGATTATACGGTCTAGCCACCTTGTGTTGTCGTACCCCATACTTAGCTAACACAGCATGGAAGACCTTGTTACAGAAGTGAGAACCCCAATCACTAATGATAGTTCGAGGTGTCCTAAATCTGGAGAAGATGTTCTGCCTTAGAAACAGGACAACACTCTTGCTTTCATTGTTTGGCAATTCAACCACCTCCACCTACTTGGAGACATAGTCACTGCCACTAAGATGCACTTCATGCCATAGGAGCTCACAAATGGGCCCATGAAGCCAGTGCCCCATATGTCAAATATTTCTACTTTAAGGATAGGGGTTATAGGCAACTCTTGATGCCTAGAGATGTTGCCCTGTCGCTGACACTTATCACAACCTAGCCCCAACTCATGGGTGTCATTATAGATGGTGGGTACCCACATTGTAAGATCTTTTTTCACTATCCTAGCACCACCATGATGCCCCCTATTGAGGAAGAGTGGCAAGCTTCCATGATACTCATCATCTCTGCTTCTGGTATGCACTGCCTAATGAACCCATCATCACATGTTCTGATTATGTACGGGTCATCCCAGAAGTACTTATGCATATCATGAAGAAATATTTTTCTCTAGTAAGAGTTAAGATCCTCAAGCATAATGTCACTCACCAGAAAGTTAGCAAAATTAGCAAACCAAGGAATTAGGTCAACAGAAGCTGACAATACTTGCTCATCAGGAAAGGAATCATCAATGTTCAACCAATCCTTAGCTCTTGACTCATCCTCCAACATGGACAAGTGGTCTTCCACCTGGTTCTCAGTTCCTTTCTGGTCTTAGACCTTAAAGTCAAACACTTGAAGCAGGAGAACCTATTTGATCAGCCTTGACTAGCATCTTTCTTTGCTATGAGGTATCTCAATGTTGCATGGTCTGTATGTATAATCACTTTTGTACTGAATAGGTAGGCCCTGAAATTGTTAAACACATACACCACAGCCAGCAACTCTTACTCAGCCACAATGTAATTCCTATGTGCATCATTTAGGGTCTTGCTGGCATAGTAGATTAGATGAAAAATCTTGTTGCACTTCTGCCCTAGCACAACACCCACAACAATTCCACTCACATCACATATAACCTCAAAAGGGCTGGCCCAGTCAGGTACAATTACCATAGGTGCAAAGATTAACTTCTGCTTCAAGGTCTCAAAGGCATGCCGACAACTGTCATCAAATTGAAGCTTAACATCTTTCTCCAATAGTTTGCACACCTAGTGTGCAATCTTGGAGAAATCTTTTATAAATCTGCAGTACTGATCAGCTCAAATAGTACCTCTCACTTTGAGAATAAAGCGATCGTTGTCAAATATAAAATCTAACTATAGTTTAGGGTTGAATCCTAAGGGAATACATGGTGTTGCCACATTGATTCACCAACAATCAATTCAAACATCAATTAACTCTATTCTCAAGATGGGAGGGGGAAAGGGGGTTTGCAATATGTAAAGTTTTCAGCCATGAAGGGCGTAATGCATTTTGGTAAGAAGTGTAAGTTGAGTGGGAGGGGGAAAGGGGGTTTGCAACGATTTGTAGTAAAATAAAACTATACTAAAAATACATAGAGACAATAAAATTGGACAACAACTTAGGAAATAGTGTTCCCCATGATTCACCAACTCAACCAACCTAGATAACACAACCTAAATTGGGATATTGCATGCAGGATGGTAACTTAAGTTCTTCCAACCCTTGGGCATAGGCGAAGGTCAAATTTCACTATGGCAATTGGCTGGCTACCATGGTGTGCCAACTAACTGTTACCTACTTCCCAGTAACCTCTCCTTGGCCAGGTTTGGCTGATTAAACAAGAACACATCAATCAAATTTTGTCACCCATTTCCTTTTCCTATGTATCACTACCTTGATCGGGATCATGACACTAGGCGGGGTTTAATGTTGACCACTATTAAACAGCAAGCAAAATGAAGAAAAATGGATAATACATGCAGATACCCAACTCAAGAAATGCAAATAATCTGGGTTATTAATCTAGCTACTATAATACAAGCAAATACCCAACTCAAGAAGTACAAATAATCTGAGTTATTAAGCTAGTTACTCATGGTTCCCACAACCCCAAGTTGTGGATTTAGCCACTCATGGCTTGGGCACATAAATCAACAATGAAAGTAGAAGACATTGAAGATTTCCTACCTAAGTAAATTGAAGAACAATGAAACCCTTTTTGAAATTAGAATCACAAGCTTGAATGATGAAATTAATCCACAAGTGAATTTAAATCCCCAAATTTGAGTCTCAAAGTAAAATCCTGAAAATTCACTTTAAAACCCTATGCTATAACAATACTCAAAGAACAATGTAAAAATCTCGTGCAAAAACTTCTCAAAAACTTACCTAAAAACCTAATTTATATAATTATACTATTTACAAAAAGGTCCTTAAAATAATTAGAAAATCTGGTTGGCGTTTGCTATGACTTATAGCTATGGCTCGTAGGGTGACTACGAGCTGTAATTGGGCTTTCGTGGTCAGCAGTTGACATTTTAGACTTCACTGCTATGACCTACTTCTATAAGTCGTAATCTGGTATATGACTCGTAGTGCCTTCTCATAGTACACTCTTGTATTTTTTGGTCCAATTTGAATCAACACTGTTAATTGCTATGAGGCCCCCTTTCTACGAGTCGTAGAGAGGATGACGACTCATACCATGAGCTTGTATGGCTGAACTTCAAACTCTCAAATTTTTGTTTTGGAAACTATTAATTGCTATAGACAGCACCTACGACTCATAGGATGGCTCATAGTTCCTCAAAAATTAACAAAATCTACAACTTTTCCCAAAATCAAGCCAACCTATATTTTCTGCAAAATAAATACAAAAACACATTAAAATCATAAAAAGTCGCATTAAGGAAACACAAAATCTCATGTTTTAGGCACCAAATATGATGTTGATAGCACATCAACACCCTCAATTTAGAATTGTTGCTTGTCCTCAAGCGACAACTCAATCTAGATATATAATAAGCAATACATAGCAATTAACCAACTGGCATATACCTTACTCAATTTCAACTCACGTACCCATAATAGCATTTTAAAAACATGATCATGTAGCTACTAAGCAAACTACATCATATTGACTCATTTGATAATCCAATTATGACAAGTTAAGGAGTATCACTGATGTACTATCAAAATACAACCAATTTGATGTCTAAAACAAGGGATTTTGTGAGTTCTGAAAGAGAATTTTTAGTGCTTTGATGTGTTTTTGTGTTAATCTTGTAGAAAATTTAGGTTGGCATATTTTGAAGAAAAGTTGTAGATTTTGCAGAAGTATAGGTTATACGAACCAACTTACGAGTTGTAGCTCAAGCTATGAGTCGTAGGTTATTTCGTAGCAAGAATCAAAGACCAAAATTAGAAATCTGCTAAGTGAAGGTCACTCCTACGAGGACATCCTACAAGTCATAACACACTACAACTCGTAGCAAGAATCAGAGAGCCAAAATGTTGGACAAAAAATTGAAAACCAAGACTATGAGACAAACATACGAGTCTTAGCTCAAGCAATGACTTGTACCTATGAGTCATACTAGTTCAGTCCAAGATGCCAAGAACCTGATACGAGACCCCGACTATGACTCGTAGGTCATCCTACGAGTCATAACTAGGAGACTTATCAGCTACCAACTGTCTTTTCTGTGTAAATTTTAGGGTTATCATGTAAATACTATATACAGCTTAAGTTAGGTTTTTTGAGATGGTTCGATCAGTAGACAATCTACCATTACATTTTGAATCTTTTCTTAGATTTTTAGGGTAGTTTATTATTCTCTCTTGGAAAACCTATTTTAGGGATTGCAAATCTTTCCTTGTACTCATTGTTGATCAATCAAGTTTGTGGATTTGCAACTTGTGGTGCCCATTCTCTTAATTGTTATTGGTAAAACTCTCAACTATGTCTATCATGTGCATTTTTGTATGTTTTGTTTTAGCCATGAGTAGCTAAGCATCCACAACTTGGGGTTGTGGGAACAATAGGAAGTCGACTAAAAATAACGTAGGTTTCTTGTATTTCTATGATTGGAGGTTTATATGTATTATCTATTTCCCTTCATTTTTATTATTGTTTGGTGGTGGACAACACCAAACCCTACCTACTATCATGATCCCGACCAAGGTAGTGACGAATAGGAAAAGGGGAGTAGATGACAGAATTTGATTGATGTGTTCTCGTTTAATCACCCAAACCTAACCAAGAGGAGGTTGACTGGGACTATTGGTAACATTTAGTTGGCATGTCATGGTGGCCGACCAAGCGCCATGGTGAAATTTGACCTTAACAAGAGAGTTGGAAGAACCTAAGTTACCGTCCTGTATATAAATCAACAATTGTAGTTATGTTATCTAGGGTAATCGAGTCGACGAACCATAGGGAACACAATTCTCGAGTTGTCCCCAAAATTGAGTGTTTTCTTGCATTATAGTTAGTGTTTATTTTATTTTATTTTTGAATCACACCCCCCCCCATATAGAGATTATAGTCATAAATATTAGAAATTATTAGTAGTGAAGTCTTGTAGTCAAGCCCCGTATTCCCTATGGATTCGACCCTAACCTCGGTTAGGTTATGTGCTGATAATGACCAATTTTTTATTGGAGCTTGAACATCATCAATCACTAATCCACATTCACTGAACAATTCAAATGCTAACCATGCAATGCAAATGCCCTCACAGAAAAGAAGTTCCTTTTAACATTCGATATGATTTCACAAGTTAATCATGGGTTTGTGCAAGCATACTCACTCTCACAAATGAGATTCATGTATGATAACCAATACCATAGGCTTGCCTATATACTCGCAACCCAGACTATTAAAGAATTGCATTAGGATCACTTTAGGAATTAATAAAATTATAACACAGGCTCATGGGGCTTTGTATGGCATTTTGGGCAATTAGTGACTAAGGGCCAACCTTGAGCCATGCTTTTCAATACTTTAACCTTAACAACTCAACCATTCTAAACTTATTCTCCCTTATTCTTCATTTTCAAGTTTTTTCGGGTATTTTCTCTTCATTTTTCATCTTGTGCCTTATTTTCAAACTTAATTTCTTTTTTTAACTATTCTAAAGCATCTTTTTCTCTTTTTCTCTTACCCGGTCCATGACTTTCTACTCTTTCTTTTATTCCCAACTCACCACCTTATTTTTGCTATTATACCATAACATAGGCCACCTTCAACTTATGCTTTTAGCCTGAGGTGAAGTACACAATATCCACCACTTTTGGTAGCCACCATCAACTTAGGCTTTTTGCCTCAATCAAGGTTCACAAAGTTCAAAGATAGACCAGGGCCAATATCAAGGTATTTCACTAGATAAGGTTAGGCTAGCTTGGTATTAAGAAAGAAAAGGGTACATGTAAGGTTCAAACATTTGGGACAAGGGATAAATTCTTTTATTTGGTTGGTCATTTAGGCAAAAGTGGACTTAATCAAATAACAAGGGCCTAAGATCCTTTCCAAATCCATACAATCTCCAGTCTAACTAAAAGTAACAAGGCAAGTTCTAAATCAGTACACAATGCTCATATATAACAAAATTAGCTCACAAGCACATGACTTGCATGCATAGCCAACAAAAACTCTCAGATCATGCTTCAAGAATCCACTTTCCTTCACTTAATCAGAACATACATTGCCAAACCATTCAAACATGCATGATTGCAAAATAACTACTGATCAACAAAAATTTTTAAGGGTACTAATTTTTTCAAAACTTTTCATAAACCATCAAAACAATATACATGCCAAAAGTTTAATTACCATATACTACAAAAATTATCTACAACATCTAAAATATACTAAATCAACATAAAATAAAATATCTACGAGGCAAAAGAACACAGGCAAGAAAACCTTGGGATGAAAATTTTGGATAGTTATGGACTAAAAGCTACTCAGACTACACCCTTATCCATAGCTGCCCACACCCCACCAAAAATAATGTACTTTGTCCTAAAATGTACAAGGCAAAAACAAAATAAGAACAGGGGGTTAAAAATCAAACATCACATGGTGCCTAAGCACCAGTCTCCAACTGTCCATGAGCATCTCCCTCCTGCGAGGTAGTCTATGTTGCAGCCATACTGGATGATCCAATGCCCTGCACTCGATCAAGCTCCTGGGCTCTCCATTGCTCCTCTTCCTCTGTCGATATTTACAAGATGAACCTAGTGATCTCCTCATCTAGCTTCTCATCATCATCAGAGGTCTTCTTTCGGTTGTGCCCCTCCTCTACATCAGCATCCTCCATAGGTCTCTCTCCATGAGCATGGGGTGGCTGATCCTCCTCAAACATATCAAATAATGGTTTATCTCCGTGTGTAGGCTCAGGGGTTGTGATCGGAGCCACTAATGATATAATCAAGTCAGCCTTGAACTTCGTCAACTTCTGTTGAAAGGCTGACAAGTCTACAGGCCGGGCCTTAGTAAGTCTCTTATACACTCTCTCATTGAAGGCATCAACTCGGGCATCCACCATAGCAATGTGATCAACAATTGAAGTAGTAAATGCCTTGCATCTATCTTCTGATGCTTGAACTATCTGCTGGACCCATGGCTTAATCTGTCGTGTGAGCTGAGCTAACTGAGCCTCAGCCCATGATAATCTCTGAACCATACCCTGAAAAGCAATGGTAGACATAATGTCTGTGGAAGGAGACAGTGATGTAGGCAGCTATGGTATGAGTGTGGCTGAAGTGGGACCTATCTCAATGTCGACTGCCACAATGTCACGACCCAAGACTAGGGCCTAGACATGACTGGCGAATGAGAAACCCGAAGGACCCCAAACAAGCCTCATTACATATCACTACACATCCTTGGTCATGGAAGCAATGTAAAACAACATAAGAAACATAAACAAGGGAAATTGGTACTAAGGGAGAGAGAGATTTATACTTAAATAACTTGAATATCATAAGTGAGTCAAAGCTCAAGCATAATACATAATATCTCCAACAACACTTCTAAACATAGACACTTAGGGGGGGCCAAGACAAAGAAACCGGGCTCACCCTCCTGGTCATAAGTACACAATAAACAGAAAAGAGTCCTAATACATAACATAAGAAAATAGTCATTGTCCCCGGAATGGAGGACTCACCAAAGGCTTACTTGAACAATTTGTCTAGCTATGAGAAGAATCAATAGGAGCTCTGGTTCCTACATGGTAATATCATGTAGGCATAAAGTATGCGTTAGTACATTTGAATGTACTAAGTATGTGAGATACAATGCTAGCAAGGGATAGGCAATATAATCAAAATACATAATTATAAGAAAAAGATAGGTATAACATCAAATGGCATGCATGCTCGATGCTGAAAGTAAAATATGATAGTAAATCATGATCAAGGAATATAAACTCAATATGAGAAACATACTCAAACCCTTTTGTACGAACCTTCATGAAATGGGCCAAATGACCCCCACTCACCTTACAGTATAAACTTTTTGGAGAGTGTTATCAATACCCCTACCATACGACATAGTCTTTTTGGTAAGTAGTATAAGACATCCCCTGCTTTACGATATTATTTTTTGGGTAGGAACTGTGATTCATTCTATCTTACGGCATAGCCTTTTCAATAGAATGTCCATACCTTACAATATCATCTTTTCAGTGGGAACCTCTAGTCTTTCTACCTTACAACATGGCCTTTTTGGTGGGGCATCCATATCTTACGATATAATCTTTTTGGTAGGCACAATTAGCTATTCTACCTTACGACATGACATTTTTAGTAAGGTGTCCATACCTTACGATGTAATCTTTTTGGTAGGCACAATTAGCTATTCTACTTTACGGCATGGCCTTTTCGGTAGGAGTAATTGAACACTCTACCTTACGGCATGGCCTTTTCGATAGGAACATAGAACTAGCTGATCAAACCATTACATTCAAATCATCAAGAAAGAACTCCTCATTTTCCCAAGAACACAATAAACATAAGAACCCAACAATCTACATGCGACACCATAGGTATTTTTCCATGAAAACAACTAATATAGACATCCCAATCATCACCACAAAGTCATCATATACCTACACTTTCTCTCCTCATTATACGTCATATGCATATAATTATCTCATCATCATTCCATCATTATTTCATCATTATATAATCATCTTAGCACCATTCAACTTATAAGACATGCATTGCACCTTCAATTCCTCAAGAAACCTAGCCGGACATTTTATCAAACACATGGTGGGTGTGTAATGGGGGTATAAGACCATGCAATTTAGAGATGAAATAATGCAAGAAAATTAATTGCAAAACCATCAATCAATACCTTGCAACACCTCAAGACATACACATCAAAAACTCTCATCAAATCCAACATTAGACCCAAGATTTAAAGCTCAAAACATGCTAAAACAACCATACCTTCATGAACTCAAATCACTATGTAGTAAATTTCTCAATATACAAAATTCACATGTAAAATCAACTTTAAAACATGCAATATTAGTACAAAGGAGGCTTAGGCACCATGGGTGGAAAGATCCAATGGTTCAACACCACATAACTTAGCTTTGGAGAACCCTTGAAAGAGATTGAAGATAGAGACTTGAAGCTTGAATGAAATCCTTGAAGAAATCCTTAAGATTGGTATTAAGTTTTGGGATTTGAATTTAGGGTGAAATATGAGTCTAAGTGTTTGAGAGGATATTATGGAATGTTAAGGATGATATGAGGGTGAGATACTTAAGGATGATATGAGGGTGAAATAAGGCTAAGTATATGTATTTTCAAGTGTGAAAACCCTTTGGCCCAAGACTTATAAGTCTTGGACTGAAAAAATTAAAACAGGCACCAAAAACAACAGGAGCGAAAACCCCACTGGAATCTCAATTTTCTGCACAAATAAGTTATATGAAAATAGGCATAAATCCTTCATCCGAACTCGAAATGAGGTGAAACTAAGTGCATTGGAAAGCTAACTTAAAGGGATTTAATGTGGTGGGTCGTGGGACATGTAGTTTATTTTTTCCTAAGAGATATGCCCCTTCAAAGTTGACCCTCCTAAATCTCATTTTTTATGATTTTTGGATTTTGATACGGTTGCTCTAAAATTCGGGTTAGACCCATTCCCACTCAATTTGACCCCTTGAACAAGAATATAAAGTTACAGTTTTGAAATAATGAACATATTTTTAGATATATGGAAATTACGATTTCGGGCACTTCTGAGGAACATTTTCGGGCACTTTTTGGGGTCATTTCAATATCTTCCCATTGGGAATATTCATCCCCGAATGTCAAAGAAACGTACAAGAGATGAGTAATCATAAAGAGATCAGGCCCAATAAGAATGCAATAATACACTTTAAAACATCATTTTCAAAACCTCGGCATAAGTGTAAAATCATCATAAACTTGCTAACTTAAACATGAATGCATATGAATGACATAGGGGCTGAAACATAAGACTTGGAATCATAGAAAGGACTTGACATGTCATCATAAGCTTGAATAGAATGAAAGAAATATGGATATTGCTCTTCCATGCCCGCTCCGACTTCCCCAGAGATACATATGAATAGATGACTCTTCCAAAAGGGCCTTAATGAACACCACATCCCCATTAATCAACCTCTCCACTCATTCATCCAATACTTCTACCAGAACCTCCTTCCAAGCCAACTTATCCTCCATCTCACCCATAACTTCAAAGAGTTTTATAAAACTACAGTCATGTTACGACCCAACCCCGTGGGCCGTGACTAGTGCCCGAAATGGGCACCCAAATGCCAACACAAAGCCAAATTATACAGAAGTCTTTTAATTATTTTTTTTTCCAAAAATTTTAGCAGAGTTTTCTTTGTTTTATAGGCTATCCAAAACTCTGCATTCAGAAAAATCCCAGCAGAATATTATACAAAAACATATACGGGCCAACAAGGTCACCGCGACGGGTAAAACCGCTCAACATACACATAATGCATATCTAGTCATACAAACTGTCACAACCCATACACACAGGCGTCCACAGACCTCTAGCCAACCAAATAGAATTAGAAGACGGGATAGGGCCCCGTCGTACCCTCAAATGAATGTAACTGCAAAATAATAACTAAGAGTATATACCAAACATAGGCCCCGAAGCAAATGGAGCACTTCAGACAGCAGGTGGGAATCCTAAGCTGGTGGATCACCAACCTGTACGTCGGTACCTGCGGGCATGAAAACGTAGCCCCCCAAAGAAAGAGAGTTAGTATAAAATACATACTGAATATGCAAGTAGAAATACAAAATGTAAAGCCGTATAGCAAACGAGACAAAGTATAAAGGTAAATACATATCCAAAATACCAACATACTTACTTTCCAAACTATAAGGTATATATCCAAATCATAAAACGTTTACTTCCAAAACTACCAATCATACATAGGGCACTGAAAATATGGTCGCTCACCCGTTACATATCAAACATAGGATAAGTGAGCCAGGCGTTACGTATCATCGTCCCTGTCTCACATGTCATCATACAGAAATAGTGTAAGTGAGCCTGGCATTACGTATCGTCATCCCTGCCTTACACGCTCCCATACAGGAATAACATAGGTGAGTCGGGCATTACGTATCACCATCCCCGTACACACCTATCATAATACAGAAGCAGCCAACATGAGTCGGACGTTACGTATCGCCGTCCCCGAACTCACCCAGCATAGAATAGGACCAAACACCATATAACAGATAAGTGAGCCGGGTGTTACGTATCGCTGTCCCCCTACCCACTATCAAACACACCTTAACACCGAAGTATAACGTATGTACAAAATCATTATCATAAATCCCAAACATAAGTAAAATATTCATATGCAAAGTCAAATAATATTGATGTTGAATTCTTTCAAAGCTACCAGAAATTCATAAAAAGGTGTCGTGGGACCCACTGCCATTGGAAATCTAAACTAGCCTGACTTAGGAGGAACATACTTAACCTAGATCGTACAAACTACTGTGAAACATTTCAAAATGGTTTTCAAGGCAATTCGGGCTTTCTATCAAAAGTTATGGGCATTCATAAGCATTGAAGCCATAAACCCCAGTTCTTTGGTCTTTAAATTAGTTTTTGCAAAATAGCTTACAACTGCTAACCAAGATAACAGCCATAAGGAAATCCTCCACTAAATTTAATAGTTTTGACTAATCTACTTTGGCCAGCAAGGAAGTTTTTTTGAGAGAAAAGATAACAACTAGCAAGGAAGTTAAGAAAACAAAATTGTCTGGAACTTAGGATTGCTATATCTGAAAATTTTAGAGACATTAAAGTGATGCTTGGAAGATATAGCAAGAGTACAACAGTGCAACACCAAAAGAGAGCTCTGTTGTTAATCAAGATCGTAAGTTTTATACTTTTAGGAAAGAGTGACGGGAGTATATAAGCATACCTTCATTAATGCTCGCTCAGGTTTGAGATTGTGTATACATCAAACTGATATTAACAATAGCAGCAAACTTTCTTTATGAAAATAGCAATACATTTAATCACTCTTAACATAACAAATACTTAGGACTATATTTAATCACTCTTAGTCTGATTGGCCTTAATGAACACCACATCCCCATTAATCAACCTCTCCACTCATTCATCCAATACTTCTACCAGAACCTCCTTCCAAGCCAACTTATCCTCCATCTCACCCATAACAACACTTATCAATTTTTTTAAATGTTGTTACAATTTATAAACTTCAAAGGCACAAGAGTTAAGAATATAACTAATTTTTCATAAGAATGCCAAGGAACGAACATAAGACATACTTAAGCCCGAATTTGTGAGGAAAAGGGGTCTTTCAAGACTCGTATCATTATCTACATTAAACTAAGTCATGCCCAAGAACGGAATGCTTTACATACCTCAATCACTTCTCTGAACTAATCCAAATGCAAACCCAATTCAATTCCAGCTTCAGGATTCCCAATATCTACAATTAATTTACAACCATATACACAATTAGCTAAGGATTTCTTAGGCACTAAGTTCCAAGTTGTCTTTAAATTCTATGAAAAATTTGGCAATATTTCTCCTTAAAATAGGCCACCTCGAGAATCCATCTCGGCTCAAATTAGTTAACACAACAACAACAACCACTATTTCCAACGCCATTATAACAAAAATAACACTAAGTATCATCAATAACCCACACATACAAAACTGGATAGCATACAAAATTGGACAGCATACTCCCTATACATTTAATTGAGGTCTAAGCAATCCTTCACCGACAAAGGTTAGAAATTTGCACCAGTTGCATCTATAAACATCCATTATCACTCAGACTGAAAAACTAGTAAAACAAATTGCTATACTGAATAGTAAGTGTTTCAATTGTCCATTTGTTTTTAAAAAAATATGTACATCTGTTTGAATACATATGAATATGAGTAGAGTAAATTTTGTTTTCAAATTTATAGCTGTCCATTTTAATGTAGCATTTAAGTAGTTCAACGACATTACGCCACCACATCCAACCTTGTTTTCGAAACTAGACACTGTCTGCACTTGGTCCCAAAATTGAGGAACCTAAGCAGAAAAAGTTCCAACTTTTAATTACAAATTGAAATATCACTTATCTTAAGTTGCCAACTGTTGAGCTAATTTTACTAACTTTTTCCCAACCATACATAATTTACACTGTGAATTTTCACTTTCCTTCCCTTCTTCCTAATTTACTTTATTGACTATATGCAAGCAGAAAAATTACAGAACAACAAACAACATAAAATTCAAACTGATTTTAAGGATAAGATAGGTAATAGATCACTTTAACAAGACTTCTACAGCAAGAAAGCAACATTGATACGTCAACCAAGACAAGATATGAAATACAAGCCAACAGAAAAACAAATGAACTCACTAGTTAACAGCATCTGACTCACCAGGTAAGTCATTTTCCAATATTTTCCACTACTTGCTTCCTACCCACTATCAAACACACCTTAACACCGAAGTATAACGTATGTACAAAATCATTATCATAAATCCCAAACATAAGTAAAATATTCATATGCAAAGTCAAATAATATTGATGTTGAATTCTTTCAAAGCTACCAGAAATATCACACTTACTGAACATCAATTCATGAACTCCAACACAACACAACACCATGTAACATATACATCGAAGAAATGCTTTTCTTGCTCTAACAACTTCTTCAAGCTTCTAAGGGGACCCAAAATAGAAGATTTGTAACATAAAAAAAATTGGGAAAAGTCTAGAAATTTTTTTCCAACATTACTGTTCATGGCAGAGAGACTTCTTGGTATTTCTTCAAAGTTTTCTTGTTTTATGGCTAAAGTTTTCTAAGTGGGAAATGAAAAAAAAATAGGGCACAACTTATATATACACAAGTCTTGTTCAAAGACTGCACACTTGGACCAATTTGCACACAACACATTTTAAAAACCTTATCAAAATATCTTCAAGCACCAAACTTTGAAAAATTCTACTTTTGGTCCCAAACTTTTCTTAATCGATCTAAATAAGGACATACGGGGTCTAACAAGTCACCAACACATCCTATCCACTTAGAAGCATGAAGAACCGGGCAAACCATATCTACATCCATAGGCAAATCCCCAAAATTATACAACCTTACCACATTCCTTCTACACTATATAATGAATCATAATCCTCAACTCAAGTGTCAACCTTAAATACACCTAACCAACTTAGCACCATAACCACCATCTCCCCCTTGGAAAACAACCTCCACTCTATCATCTTCTCACCCAAAACTTCCAACTCTAATAAGGCGGAATCAAGGCCTTGCCGAAACTAGACCCCCCTTAACCAAAGAAGATTCGGAACCATCAAGAACACTATACTACCATTCTCAACTTCCTTCAACCTAACTCCCCATCTAGCCGACCGAGGGACTCTACTAGGCATCTCATTACCACCATAATCCACACACACTAGGCTACCTAGAGCACCAACCACAACACTAGCCTTACAGAAAAAACCAATGCACACTCATACCATAATCCCTAAGGAATCCTAACAACCTCATTGTTATCCTCAACTCACACCTATCATACAAGACTTGCAACACAACCCCCCAAATAACTCACAAGCTCTAAAAAAATCAATACCTCATCACTAGAGACCACCACAAACATATCAAGATAGGGTTTTAAGACCCCATTCAAGAAACCCACAAACACAACTGATGCATAAGCCAACCAAACAACTCCACCAATACTAAAAATGCTCACTCCTAATCCAAAAAAGACACCTAGGGATATCACCTACCCTCACCCACACTTGGGGATAAAACCCAAACCAAAAATCAACCTTAGAGAAGTGACTAACCCATCATAGTTGACTAAATAGATCGACCACTTGGGGACAAAACCAAAACCAATAGATCAACCTTAGAGAAGTGACTAACCCATCGTAGTTGACTAAATAGATCGACCATCCTTACCCATCATAATACAACCTTACGAGTCCTACACTCACTAGAAACATGCTATACAAGTAGCCCAAACTAACCCAAGACCATCAACACAACAAGCTAAGTCATCATCCCACAAAAATACTTATAATATACATGTACATACTTTCAAAGAGGCAATAGTCATTTTTCAAATCATTTCAATGCACAATTGGGCTTAAAAGCCAAACTCCATTTATAATAATTCATACTTAGGTTCAAATGCTAAAATCATAATTTCATAATCATAATACTCATGCATAGGAATAGCCCATTCATATACAAAGTGGTGCAATCACCCAAAATTCTTAAAGAGCCAAAATCAAAGACATATGTGTGAGCTCTATATTGTCATAACCAACCTTTTATCAAAATCATACCATAAAATGAAATTGGACTTACCCATAACATAATTTTTTTCAAAATAATCCATGTACATGGATGCATATGCTATGAACAATGAGGAAATGAAATGGGTAATTAAGACTCCATTTTGAAAATCAACATTTACAATATGAAGTTGAAGTAAAAATATAATTAATTCCATGTTTAAATCCACAGTGTAATCTCTCATACGTAAATAATTTCAAAAGGGGAACATGCATATTTATAACTTCATAAACCCAAAGTAAATCCTTATATAATGGTTTAAGTCACATTAAAATTATTAAATAAATACTACTCATGCATTAATAGAATTTTACGAATCATAATATTCAAATCCCAAATTAAAATAAATAAAATCCATGTAGGTTTTCTTGAAAATAATTTCGGGTCTCCTTGATTAGAAGGTATCAATGATCAACCCTCATACATATGAATAATACTAGCACCAATGAATAACACAAGAAATAGCAACTCCCAGACCTATCAAATCATCCTACCCAAAACGTCGATCATAACATTGGTCTCACTTAGGGTCAACTAAGTCATAGGAACAACAACGGAAGAGAATATACTAACAATCTCTAGCAATAGCCCGCTAAACTCAAGAAGCTCCTAACACCTATGGGAGTCAAGGTCTAGTCTAATAGCTAATCACCTTCGTCTTACTAGGGTCCACCTTAATGCCATTACCCAGCACCGCACGACCTAGGAAGGCAACCTCTTATAACTAAAATTCCCATTTCTCCTATCTAGCATCCAACCTCCTTCCTTAAACTTTGGAGTATTACCCTCGGATGACTCATACATACTACGTTATTAGGGAACGAACTATCATATCATCACCAAAACTACCATAAGCCTATCAAAATAGGGACTAAAGATCTTGTTCATGGGACTCATAAGCATAACCGAGGTGCTAGTCATACCAAAAGACACTACCCCAACTTCAAACATCGAAAAGGGACATTCAAGGCCTCATCTATCACCAATGACAATTCTATAAACAACCAACTTAGGTTCAACACCTCCAATTCTCACAAGATGAAAAATACAACCCCTTAGAGTCCAATTGTACCATAGAGCATGAAATGGGCCTACCTCTCTTGCTACCATTTAACAACCTCCCACTCAAAGACGGACTCATTAGGGAATCGGGACTACCTCTATGGGTTCTACTATCCATGAAGACACAACATGCATGCAACCATTCCATTACTATAGTGACATCAAATTTCACCATGTCAACCCCAACAAGCCACAAAGCAAAACACAACATGCATGCAACCATCCCATTACTATAGTGACATCAAATTCCACCATGTCAACTCCAACAAGCCACAAAGCAAAACCTAATACAATACAAACCTGGATCAACACCTATGAACTTTCTAGCAACAATATACCCAACCAAGAGAATAGACACCAAAGATCCACACAACCACTTGGGCACATAAGAATCCCTACCATTAACTTAAAGAATAGAGAAAAAATAGTGAAACTCAGATCCATCAAAATCAAAACCTTCTAATAACCTTCTTTCGCTTTCCTCCTTGAATAAAAGAATATAGAAGAAATACTAAAATTTGAATCCATCAAAATCAAAACCTTATACTTACCTTCCTTCCTCTTTCTCCTTGAAGCGACATGATCAACTAAAAGAGCAAAGAACATTCGTTAGAGGGGAAAGCGCCTTACCGGGAAAATAACGCACAA
>DF360238.1:154299-165412 GCA_000787875.1 Solanum virginianum | reverse complement strand
CAATAGGGAGGTGAAGATAAAGCGTTGAAATTGAAGAAGGCACTTTATGGCTTGAAACAAGCTCCAACAGCTTGGAATTGTAGAATTGATAAATACTTTCAAGCCAATGGTTTTTTAAAGTGTCCGTATGAGCATGCACTTTATGTAAAAGTTAATGAAAGTGGTGACACATTACTTGTTTGTTTGTATGTGGATGATTTGATCTTGACAGGAAATAATCCAAAGATATTTGAACATTTCAAGAAGTCAATGGCAAGAGAATTTGAGATGACGGATATTGGCCTAATGTCATACTATCTTGGCATTAAAGTGGAGCAGAAGAATGATGACATATTTATTTCTCAAGGAGAATATGCAAAGGAGATTCTCAAGAAATTTGAGATGAAGAATTGCAAGCCTGTTAGCACCCCCATGGATTGTGAAATTAAACTCCAAGCATGAAGATGGAGAAAACATCAATTCCACATATTTCAAGAGTCTTGTTGGCAGCCTAAGGAATTGTATATCGAAGAAAGAGGTAGAGCTTGAGTTTGTGAAATCTCAAGACCAAGTTGCAGACAATTTCACCAAGCCATTGAAGATTGATATTTTTCAAAAGTTGCGGATAACTCTTGGAGTAGTGAATCAAGTTTAAGGGGGATGTTGAAAAAATAAACTTGTTCACATTATTTAGTGTGTTCACATCATATTTATTTTAGTTCATGAACTAGCAGATTAATGTATTAGGAGATGCATGAATTGGTGGAAAAGTCTAGATTAAGTCTAGTTAGGTGTATTCATGAACTTGGAGGATGTGAAGTATTAATTACGGTACATCTATGCTAGGCTAGGTACATGGATGAAGTCACCTATAAATATTCATGTAATCTAGTCATTTTGGTAAGCAAAGAAGTTGAATAGAAAATTATCTTTCCTCCACTTCTCTTCTACTTGTATCAAGTAATATTTGTGTTGTCTTGCTCTCCCAAATTTCCAACAAAGCTCTTTCTCATCCAAGCTGGTAACAAGCTACGATTGAGAAGATGTCTACCATGCATTCTAGTGGTACTTAGGAGCATATTCCCTTACCTCTAGACAAATTTACAGTTGGTTGTCACTAGGTATATATATAGTGAAAGTTGGCCAGCATTAGACAGATTGATCGCCTAGAAGTTCGAGTAATAGCCAAGGGTTATACATAGATTTTTGGTCTTGCCTATGGTGATACTTTTTCTCCTATGGACAAGATTGCTTCGGTAAGTCTTTTTTTATCCATGGCTGCTATCATTGGCCTCTGTACCATTTAGGTATTAAAAATTCCTTTCTTAATGGAAATCACAAAGATGGAGTATATATGGAGATACCACCTAGTTTTGTTGCTCAAGGAGAGTCTAGTACCATGGTGTGCAGACTACGATGAGCACTCTATGGCCTAAAGCAGTCAACTCGAGCATGGTTTGAAAAGTTTAGCATGGTTATTTAGGAGCTTGGCATGGTTCGAAGTGAAGCTAATCATTTTATGTTTTGTTGTCATTCTATTCTAGGTTTGTGCATGTATTTGGTAGTGTATGTTGATGGCATAGTTATCGCAGGTAATAATGATGAGAGAATTACCAAATTGAAACATCACCTTTACCAACACTTTCAAACTAAGGATTTCAGTCGATTGAGGTACTTCTTGGGAATTGAAGTTGCTAATTGCTATTTCACAAAGGAAATATGCACTTGATATTCTTGAAGAAACAGGGATGAAAGATTGTAGGCCTACTGATTCTCCAATGGATTCAAATGTTAGGATCCTACTAGGTCGGGGAGCCTCTTAGCGATCCAAGAAGATGTAGAAGGCTAGTAGGAAAATTGAATTATCTCACAGTGACTCGACCAGATATTACCTACCCAGTTAGTGTTGTAAGCCAATTTTTGAGTTCTCCTTCTGACAGTCATTGGAATTTAGTTATCAAGATTCTTCAACACATAAAATCTGATCCAGGGAAAGGACTACTTTACGAAGACCAAAGACATGAGAAAATTTTGGGATATTCAGATGTAGATTGGGTAGCATGCACTTTATGTAAAAGTTAATGAAAGTGGTGACACATTACTTGTTTGTTTGTATGCGGATGATTTGATGAATAGGTGAGGGGTGTTGGCCCTTTCGGTCATGGTGCTACTATTGAAGAGGCCACTATGCTAGTTGAGGGTGGTCAAATTAAGCCACACACCAGCGTTTAGGTGAAAAGCTAAATATCGAGCTATGGCAGTGGCAACATGTAAACTCATATGGATCAAGCAACAATTGAAAGAGTTGAAATTTGGAGATACTAAAGGAATGGAACTTGTGTGTAATAATGAAGTTGCACTTCATATTGCATCAAATCCAGTATTTCACAAGAGGACCAAACACATAGAGCTTGATTTCCATTTTGTCTAAAAAAGGTACTCTCATGAGGCATCATCACAAGGTTCATGCGGTCAAGTGATCAGCATGCAAACATATTCGCCAAGTCCCTAGCCGGTATCTGGACAAGTTACATATGTAACAAGCTTGGTACATATAATTTAATGGACCAACTTGAGAGGGAGTGTTAGAATCCTAGGATATTCTATAACATATGAGTAAATATAGTAGATAGCTTGATTTATCCTAGATTTACTCCTATTTTGATTAGGTATTGATTTTCTTTCCTTTTTAGGACATGTAAACTTAGCTATTTAAACCCCAATAGCTTGTGGGAATCATCAAGGTGAGTTCTCTCTCAAACCCTTGTCCTCTAGAACCAACAAAAGATGTTTAGTGAAAAAAGCGCAAACTCCGTGCACTAAAGCTCCTGCTATGCGCAAGGTCTGGGGAAGGGCACAACCACAAAGGGTTTATTGTACGCAGCCTTACCTTGCATTTCTGCAAGAGGCTTTAGTGAAAGTTAAGAAAATTACAATGGACTCAATTTTCTTATCAATGCCCTACTAGCCGTACATAGAAGATTTGAAAAGAAAAGTTATGAGTGGTACCTTCACTTGATGATCAATGCTAGCCATATGTAGTAATCGGTCATTTAATACTTGCTCTACCTAAGAAAAAGAATGATGATTTCAGTAGAAGATCACAAGCAAACAGACATTTCAGAAGTTGCACAATAGTAACTCAGACCATGTCACAAGAAAATGTAAGCTAAACCTCAGAATTCTAGAATAGATAAATATACTTCTATAGTCTGATTGACATAAGAAAGTCAAAACATTCTAAGTAATGCAGCACACTAACCAAATAATTATGCTTAGCAATTTGGGAATTGAACAAGACCATGCAAGAAATAAGACTCTGAACCACCACTAACATTTCGATAAATAGCATAATAGCTGAACTACAAATAACATAAGGAGGCAACTGTTACCTGTGATCGAAGCACTTCTTTGTATGTTCCAATTTCTCTCAGAGCGATAGCAAATTGTACCATATCAGGGCCTAAGAAGGCAAATCATGTGTATCAATATAAAATGGCTCAAGATTCTTTGTTAGGTATAAGAAAAATGCTATTTTTTGTTGGTCGTAAGTGTACTATAGATGATGCTAGTGATGATGTATCCGCAACTGCAATCTCTATTAAGTATAAGATTAAACTTTCCCATGATGCTCGTGTTTATGATGATCATGCTTAATGATGACCTCCCATGAATGTATTCAAAAGAACAGATCAATTATATGACAAGTTGTCTAAAAAGATAGAGCGAAAACAGAACCTCCAAATGAAACAGCAACATGATCACTGTGCCTTCCTCCAAAGGTTTCAAGAGAACTGGCAAAAGCTATGTCTTTATCATATGCTTCTTCAAGCCCTTCTCTACAAATTGAAAAAAAAAAAAAAAAGAATAATTGAGTATCACAAGCAGCACAATACTTGTCAACAGCTAAACGATTATATGTGGACTAAAATCTTACTAAAAGATCATACTCTAATTTTGATGTTTGGCAACATCAAAAGAAGATTGTATAACTATTTTGCATTAAGCATAGAAAATAATGGTGCAACTTATCTTTTCTGCTCATTAAGTGAAGCACAATACAATATTCAGCTGTAAGCATAAATGTTTCAAAGAGTCATATGTAGACAGATAGACACTTGGGAAAGGAAGTAAAAGATCACTTCCAAAGAATTTCAAGAAAAAACACGACAACAAGGAACAACGTAGCCATAAGTGAGGGAAGGATATAGAGGATAGAGCAAAGGCATTGTCAAATGGATACAGGCAAGATACGACCATGATATGCAATGCAGGATAAATTAAAAAAAGCATATGACAGTTATGTTAAAAGCTATTCACCTCATGTTACTAGAAATTATTAAAGAATGCAACATTGATATAGCTAGATAATGTAACTGGATGAGACTTAAAATTCACTATGTTTATCATGGAGAATATTTTGAAACTGTTAAAAGGAGGGGAATAACATGCAGATTGATAACCATCAAACATGGCCATTGCAGAAGATGATAAAGTGTGGCTTGGGACCACCCATGTTTTAAAAGAAAAAATTGATGACTGTGCTGTTCAGACCACCTTTTGCGCACCTCAACTAATTCCACGGGATACCTCCCACTAATAACAGGTACCAAGTTACTACCAAGGCTAGGACATATGGAAAGAGTCACCTAGTGTTTTTTTCTTCATTGGAATTTGAACTTGAGACTTCATGACTCAACCACTTCGTTAACCACTAGGCCACACCTTTGACTGCACAACTATCCATTTTCTTTATTATATAATAAACCTATATTCTCCTCATCAATACCTAATCACAATGAAATCATCATTTAGATCATATTAGGACTTGGAAAATCCTTCCATTTCTTTTTTTTTTTAAAGAAGTCCCTCGAGGTGTATGTGATCTTAATTAAAACCTAAAGATTAAGGATGCGCTATCAGTAGAAAGCCATAAATGCAATAATATAAGAGACTCTGAATTTGTGTACACATTGATTGAGCACAATCTGACTGATTATACATTCTTGCAATATGCTACACCAAGGGCAGTATTTCATGAAATTTTGGTAAACATTTGTTATTCTACCGCTAAAAGAATGGTCTGGTATGGAGTAATAAAGACCAATACATCTAATTTTCAATGTAAACATGACAGAAATTCAGAAAATATATAAAAGTACAGTAAATCACGAATTTTTAGGGGCAAAATGTGTAATATCCAGTATGTTGGAAAGTTGGAATAAGGAAGAAAATGCAGGAATATGTGCTGGTGCATGATCTACGAGCACCATCTATGGCTCGTTGATTCCTTTACGGGTCATAGATGGGATCTCGTGGATGGAACTTGGACTTGGAAAAGCTTTTTGAAAAAATGGATCAACATACGATAGGGAACCACGAGTCATAAATGGAACTACGACTTGCAGACGATGGTCATAGATGAGGTCTAGAAATTCTGAAAAACTTATAAGCTCCAGGACATTTCTATGGACAAATAGGACGGTCCATAGATGATTTAATGGATCTTAGTTGGGTCTCGTAGATTGGGTCCTAGAAGGGTGAAATTTGGTCAAGTGTCAGGGCTGGTTTCATGACCCATGGAAAGTTTTATGGGCCGTAGAATTGATTCATATTTTATGGGCCGTAGAATTGATTCATAGTTTGGACAGTGAAGCTTAAAAATTTGACCAAGTACGGGAGGTTTCTACGAGAGGGTTCTACGGGCCGTGGAATACACCATGGGTCCATAAAACATGATCGTGGTTGAGATACTGCAAGGGGTAAAATTGACCAGGATTTACAAAACCTCATGTACAAGTTCTAGACAAAACTATGACCCATAGAAGCGTCTCGTAGACCCTAATCCCACATAAATTAAGGGGTATTTTGTTCCTTTCCTATTCTCTTAACTCCTAAACTACGTCATTTTGACCCTATTAACTCATCTATAACTATTTTTGTGTTATTATTTTACCCAAATCCCAAATACCTCTCCAATTTCTCACATATTCTTTATGCTATTATTTCATCCAAATCTCAAATACCTCTCCATTTCTGACGTATTCTCCTAAGTCTCCTTCTCCAAAATTCTCTCAAGCTCAAGGAAGGTCATGCTAGGGTTTCCTGCAAATTCCTCATTAAAGTTCAAGTTTCAAATTGATTCTCTATTCAAGGTTGTGGATATTCATCCATGGGTCTCTTTAACCCATGGAGTCTAAGGAATTTTTCCCTTTTTAATCAATTTCAGTTATGTAGTTTTATGGGTTTTGATGAATTCTCTTCTAATTGCATGAATTATGATTTATACTATATTTATTGACCTATTTACAAAAATTGATATCAATTGTATGATTTTAATGGTTTATAAACAATTTCTCTACAAGACTTTCTAGGGTTTATGAATGTCAATATGGGTTCCTAGATCATGATTTCAGTTGATAGTTTTCATTATATTTATGCATGATTTCACTGACTGACATGTTTTAAAGATGATTTGAGGTTAAATCATGAAAATTACCTTAGCCTATTATGAACTATGATCATAAATGAAAAAGGACTTCAACCAAGTTTCATGAAAATGCTTAATATGATTTATGGAAGTCCTCAAGAATGAAAGTAAGATAGTGAAAGGATTTTCTCACCTAGAGCCCGTTTGGCTTAGCTTAAAAGCTGGTCAAACCTGCTTTTAAGCTCTTTTTAGCTTATAAAAGTATTTGGCAATTCCAAAACAGCTTAAAAAAAGTTAAAAATTTGCTTAAAATAAGTTAAAAGTTAAAGCAGCACCCCCCCCCCCCGCCCCCGCCAACTTTTTATTTTTTAGCTTAAAAGTTGTCATAGTTTGACCAAAAAAATTACCTTTTTACCATAACATTTTTTCATATTCCCAAAAGTATCCTTAACTAAAGTAACTCTAACTACTGTCTCCCTTCTCATTATTTCAATTCAAACCACAGCCCAGCACTCTTCTGCTCTTTGAAACCACCACCCAGCAATGTCCTTCTTTCACTATTTTTTTAATAAATAATTTATGATAGTAAGAGAAATACGTGAATGATAAATAAATATTATTATTCATGAATGTAATTAAAAAATATCTTAAATTTTTTATGTGAAATAAGAAGCGATGTGCATGCCATTAGAAAGAATAAGCATTATTGGTTGGTTAAATGTTGAAAGTTTCTTGAGGGTGCAAGAGAAAATTGGAATAATTGGTTTATTTTGACAATTGAATATCTCTTTCATGTTTACAAAAAATTGATGATTAAGCATGCTATTAGAAAGCATAAGCATTATTGGTTAGTTAAACGTTGGAAGTTTCCTAAGAGGGCAAGAGAAAATTGGAATAATTGGTATATTTTGAAAATTGAATATCTCAATCATGTTTCAATTTCAATCATGAAAAAAGAGGCATCTTCAAATTTTCATGTGATTCATCCAAATTATATATTTTAAAAATTAAAAATAAATTGATTTCGATCATAAAAAAAGAGGCATCTTAAAATTTTCACGTGATCTATCCAAATTATATATTTTAAAATTTAAAAAGTGCTTAACAGCACTTATGTGCCAAACACATCAATAACTTTTTTTCAGCTACAACACTTTTATCCAAACATATAACTGCTTATTTTTCAAATAAATTTCAGCACTTTAAAAAGTGTTTCTAAAGTACCTTTTCAAAGCTATTTTTTTTAGCTAAGCCAAACGGGCTCCTAATCATGGATTCTAAATTTGATAAGGATAATTCTCACATTGATTGAATCACCAAGTTTTTAATGAGCTACTCTATATGAATGATGGTTTTAACGACTTAAGTATGCCATCTTTTTATTGATCCAATGCACTATGATTTACTATTTCGTTAGGATTTGACTTAGCACCGAGAAGTCTTGAAGTGGGGTTCGATTCGAAAGACGTAAGGTTATCTTCTTGAGGAAATCCTAGTAGCAACCTCTAACCCAAAACTACATGCCACCATAGGATTGCCTTAAAGGCCTAGCTAGTATTTCCATATGCAGCTCATGTTGAATGAATGTACCATCATGGAGTCTACCTTGGCAAAGTAGCCACTCCCTTCTCAATGTCAGAGTTACATCTATTCCGTGTTATAGCTCACATAGTATTATTATTGGTTAAGGTTGATATTCAACAAAATGACTAAGCTTATTTTCAAGTTTTTCTATGATTTGATACATTGACCATGTGTTCTACGTATGGTTTTTTTTATGACAAAGGTAACAAATGATGTTTTTATCTTAGGTTTTAAACAAGTTCTATCACATGCTTATTTATTTAGTCTTGCATCTCATGTCTTATATTTTATGTTACTTCTGTTTACTTCATGTATATTACATACCTACTTAGTACATTCAAAGTACTAATGCATACTTCTTTGCCTATATTATATCACAATGTAGGCACGGGCGATCACACTACTTCTCACCTTCGTGACTAACTTTGGAGTTCATTGAAGATTAATAGGTGAATCCTTATGTTTTGAGGGCAAACCTATCATGATTTCTTGTTATTCCTAGACTTTATGGTTTCTTGAGACTATTTACATCTTTGCTGAGGGTGAGCTTGGAACATGTCCTAAGCCCTCGTCTATGTTATCTTAGTATAGGCATGTTTAAACGTCAATAATGTAAGTTAGTGTAATAGGATATGTTGTTTTGACTCTTCTTGTTCTATTGAGTTTTCCTTGAAATTCATTTTCGCTTTGTATTTTAACCTAATTGCTTCATTTACCTTATGTATACTTAATGATATGCTAAAATGGCTTAGTTAGGATCCTTCGAGGTTTTGATAGCCGTGTCACGCCCAGTGCCTAGCTTGGGTTTGTGACAAATTTGGTATCAGAGCCAAGTTTAAAGTGTCCTAGGAAGTCTAACATGCTGCATCAAGTAGAGTCTTATTCATGGCGTGAAGTGTGCCACATCTATGAGTAGGAGGCTATGAGGCATTTTAAGAAATCTTCACTTCTTTCATGATTTATGCGTGCGATAGAGTGTAGTCTAAAGCTTTTTCCCTCTAATGCTAGTTCTTTGCAATTTTCAAAAAATGCCTCCATGATGAGCATTGATCCAAAGGGGAGCCAATGCTAATAAGGACCAAGCTCCTCATGACCCAACGGTCGAGTCGATCACCAATGTGGATTTTAGAACCACCACCAAAATGCTAGCACAAGTTGTGACAGCACAAGCCAACTAAGGAAGAGTGGTTCAAAATGTGGGACTAGCAACAACAAGGTTTTGAGACTTCATGAGAATGAATCAATCTGAGTTTCATGGTTCTAAAGTGGATGAGGATCCACAAGTGTTTTTTGATTAAGTATATATGGTTGGGGCCATCATGGGTGTAGCCTCTGAAAAGAGGCAGAGTTATCAACCTATCAACTAAAAGGTTTGCTAGAGTTTGGTATGATCAATGGAAGGAGAAGAGGACAAGGAAAGCCGATCCCCTAGCTTGGGAAGAATCTAAGGTGCATTTCTTGACCATTTCTTTCCTTTGGAGCTAAAGGAAGCCAAAGTTCAGGAGTTCATCAATCTTCGTCAATGAGGCATAAGTCTGAAGGGTATATCCTTAAGTTCACTAAATTGTCCAAATATGTCCCATTCATGCTTTTCGACCCAAAGGCAAGAATGAGTAATTTTGTGCCGGGCATCTCTGAATTCTGACTTGGTGTCCAAGGATTGCAAGATGGCAATGTTGATCAAAGAGATAGACATCTCAAGGCTTATGACATATGCAGAGCAAATTGAAGATGAAAGTTGAGGGAGAAGGCTAAAGAGTCCAAGAGGGCTCGGGTTGATAGTGGTAGTTGTTCCCACCAAAGGTCCAAAATGGTGGAAATTGTACAACTCAAGGTGGACAAAGGTATTTCTAGCAAAGTGCTTCCAACACTCCTACTCTAGGTTCCACAAGGATAAAGGGCCAAACCCCAAAGCTCAAGGAAGAGGCTCTGGTACTCAAGTTGCTCCCACTTGCAAAAAGTGCAGGAAGAGTCACAAGGAAGAGTGTTTAGCCAAATTTGATGTGTGTTTTAGGTGTGGTAAGTGGGGCTACCATGCTAAGGATTGTAGAGGTGAAGTAGACGACTTCAAACATAGGCTCAAACTCAGACATGTTGCACTTCAGGATCGGGTGATAGTGTTCAGCGCCACACTAGGTTCTATGCACTCCAGATAGAAGGTGGAGGAGCCCTCGAATGTGGTCATGAGTATGTTATGGGTCTTTAACTATGACGTATATGCTTTACTTGATCCGAGTGCAAAGTTGTCTTTTATTACTCCTTTCCATTAGATTTGATGTATCTTCTGATCTTGTTAGAGCCATTTTCTATTTATACCCCTATTGGTGATATAGTTCTAGCCAAGAGAGTCTATAGACATTGCCCAGTTACGATACTTCATAAAATGACCTAATGTGATCTCATAAAATATGAAATGACCAACTTTGATGTTATTGTTGGCATGGATGGACTTCATGCTTGCTATACTCCTGCTGATTGTAGAACTTTCGCTCGATTAAAAAAAAAAAAAGAAAGAGACGCAGTTTTTGATTATCCAGTTCTATATCGAAAACGAGCAGTTGATCCCACGGAGTGGTCAAATTCAATTTCCAAATGAGCCAATCCTAAAATGGAAAGATAGTGATTCCATATTCAAAGGTCAATTCATATCATGCCTTAAAGCTCAAAAAGTGATTTCTAAGGGGTTGCATTTATCATTTAGTGCGGGTTACGGATATTAGTTCCAAAGCTCGTACTCTTGAGTTGGTCTCCATTGTAAATAAGTTTCCCAATGTCTTCCCTGATGACTTGCCTAGTGTTCCTCCAGAAATGAAATTGACTTCGGTATAGATCTTCTTGATATTCAACCTATTTCTATTCACCCTTACCGTGTGGCCTCAACGGAATATAAGGAGTTGAAGGAATAATTGAAAGATTTGTTGGATAAGGGTTTCATAAGACCAAGCATTTCACCATGGAGTTCTCCCATATTGTTTGCTCGAAAGAAGGGTGTTTCACTTTGAATGTATATTGACAATCGGTAATTGAATAATATTACTATTAAGAACAAGTATCTTATTTCAAGGGTCGACAATTTTTTTGACCAACTTCAAGAAGCAAGCTATTTTTCCAAGGTCGATC